>CM060949.1:79068293-79103047 GCA_030765055.1 Mantis religiosa
TAAAAATAAGGCAAAGTCTAGAAGGCCAAAACGAGTTACAGATGGCGATAAAGCGTTTGATGTTTTGTTATCATTGGAAAAAAACCCATATTTATCTACTCGCCAGCACATTATGGAAGGCAGGTAGTGAATTACTTACATCATGAATTTCCAGGAAGATGGATTGGCAGATGAGGAAGTATTGAAATTGCCGCCAAGATCTCCTGACCTGAATCGCTTACACCTTTTCTTGTGGGGATATTTGAAGTGAAGGTTTACAAGCATCGACCAAGAGATCTTGAAGTGTTAAAGCTAAGAATTGATCAGGCGAACATTGTTGCTGGAAACATTAACTCATTCAGACAGACTTCGACATTGTTTGGCAGTAAATGGAGGCCATTTTGAGCAACTATTGAAGTGTTACAAATACAGCACCTCTAATTTTCTTATGACTGTGTTTTCTTGGTTTAAATTTCAAGTGCTGTAATACGTTCTTATAAATTTAATTACTGTTCAAAAGAGCTTCTATCTGTACGTTCCTATACATGAGGACCAAAATAATGAAGAAAAAAAGATGTTACCATTAAATAAAAGTCACGCCCTATTCACAATGAAATATGAAATATTGAAAATTATGAAAATTGAAAAATATGAAAAGATGTTATCTTACAGCTTTTCTAAAAGCTACCACTTAACAAAACCATAACAACAAAGATGCAAGCATTGTTCCATACTTTACTCATCCCGTATATAGGTAAATTAATGACAGAACTGCACAAAGGGGAAACTAATAGGTATTCTTCATAACTACTTTAATAATTAATTATTATGTGCTTCAAATGGGAAGGGTTCTGGAGTCCATCTAATCAGATGCCGTATCACACTCAGCGTTGCCAGCTTGTTACCCGACTCCTTTTATATTTCCCTCTCTCTCACACACTCATACAACATACAGGTGTGCTTGGCGCAGACGTAAGGGTAAGCAAATTATATTTTACAAACTTTTACAATAATGCAGTTGCCAAAATTGGAAAAAGCATGTTCGCAAATTATGTATATTTTAAAATACTATAACTATAATTATAGTTTATGAATTACCTATTTTTCTATTACAATGGAGCTGCCAGTGGCTCATCCATATCGCTGTCAATGTCACAATGTCACTTGTCATTGTCACTGTCTTTATCGTCTGGGTCTTGCAAATTTATGATTACAGGTTCCAAAATCGCGTCACGTGCTATTTCTTTCTTAAAATCGTCTTGTTGAAGGTTTTCTGCATGCCTCACGCAGTTTTCCGAGTCCTGTTGTGTTACCTTGTCAATTTCTTCGTGAACAAGTCGTTCAACGTCCATTAGTTTAAAAGTATTACTTCTGTTTGCAACCTCGCTTTTTATTTGAGCCCACACCAACTCAATTGGATTCTATTGGAAGTGGTAAGGTGAGAGGTGTATTACCTCGTGTCCCATTTCAATTGCAAGTTGATCCAGCTCATACACTTTTTCGTGTTTTTAAACGGAAGTACTCTTTGCAGTAACTCATTTTTTGTTTCTGTTTCCGAAAACTTTTTGAAGAACGTGCACCCCTAAAAAATAATACTTCAAGCCTGACTTCGCAATACCTGCCTTTTTGACTCGCCACTAATTTCACCGCAAGAAGCCATTGCACTATTTAACTCTTACTCTACTGTTGTGTAAAGAACAACTGAATGATATTGATCTGAACTCTCCAGAGTAAATAAACACTTCTTATCCAGCATTCATTCATAAACATAAGCACACAGCATTCCACAGGCTAACAGGAAATGAATTTAACACCTTGACTTATTCACAGTAATTATTTTATCACGTCATGTCAGTAGTTTAAATTTCAGTTCTGAGTAATTAAAAGTATATGTATATACATATTATATATATTGTATATACATACAATAACCACTTTGAACTCTCTAGAGTAAATAGAGATTACGAATCATTCATAAACAAATATACAATGTGACTAGACACGTTCTGCCAGGGCAGTAGGGAATTTATTGTTTCCTCTCGCTCGAATTGGCTTATTCAAAGTAATTCTTTTATCACGTCATGTCAAACATTTACGTTTCAGTTCCGAGTAATTACAAATATACCTACACGCATACATGCCAACCAATAATGATATTCATTCAGTGCTTACGTCGCGATGTATTATAATACAGGTAATAGTGGTTTATTTATTTGTATTAGAAAAACTATTTGAGCTAAAAATATGGGGTTTCCATAGTTATGTTAGATACATTACTCTCTACCTTCCACATGGATCAGTTTTGGCAAACTCTGAATTTTTGTCTTAGCGCGAATACTATCATACAGACTGATTAGGTTAGCGCTCCTCACACACAACTTAGCGGGAATGCAGTATGACAACACTGCAGGACTCCGATTGGTTGCTCACCTAGTAGCGCTCAAAGACAAACACCTTCCCATTTGAAACACATAATAATATTCCTTTTGATTGTTTGAAGGAAAAAAAATACTTTCCTTCGCCAAATGGTTATATAATAAGTATACAGGTTATAATTGAGTAGCTTTTTTAATAATATATTATACGATAATTCAACTAAGCTCGTAGCTCTCGCATTCTCTTCTATAATAGCGATATTTTTTTCAGTTTACTTCCTTCAACGTTAAGTCTTACCGGACGATTAATGAAATAGGTGAAATGATGCTCAAATTGGTCCAGGATCCATGGAGCTTAGAGTTACCCGACATTCGTATTTTAGGATAAGAGAAAAATCCGGAAGAAAACCTTATCCAGATAACTCACCCTGACCGAGATTCGAACTCGGGACCTCTTGAACGTGAGGCAGACACGCTACCATCTACGCTACCAAGATGGGCGACATGTTTTATTGTTGCTTCAGTATGAGGCATTTATGATCAGATATATTAATAAGTTGATGAACGAGGTTTCTTCGCGGTTTTAAATGTGGGGTAATCTTGCTCTCCAACACGGCACCCTCATTAAACATTCATTTGGTCTTTAGGTAAGAGGGAGTAAAAGCTAATAGTCTAAAAGCTCGGAGAGAAATTGGAGCGTTTTAGTCCCGCGATCTTCATTTAAAATGCATCAGTATGATCATTCTCACGTGGTGATCAATAAGTCCAGCAACAGTTATTAACGAATAGTGTTTTAAAGTAAGCTTAAGATACTTTGCCTGATTATTTTCCCTCCTAAATTTTCCTGACTAACGTGTTAAAAGACATAGGTGTTCCTATGGTATCATGTTTATTTATGGGTGCTGAATGTGTGAGTGAGTGTGTGGTGTTTTAGGGCCCGTCGACAACAAGGTCATTTGGGCCCTGGGTGCTGAATTTGAAAACTTTTCCTTCTCTTTTTCTTCTTCTCCAGATTTTCAAAACTGTGTAAAATCCTCCAATTAATTTATTTTATTTAATTATCTATTCTTAATTGTTTTCTTTATCTAATGAAACAGGTAATTTATTTATTTGTTTTCTGCTGTATATTCAAATGCTGTGTATAAGGTTTGATGAGCTACATGGACAACGACATCAACTGATTTAGAGGCTAACTCACGTCCTCGCACCCGTCAGAACCCTGAATATAGACTGATCCAAACGAACAGAACAAGCCACAATACTCAAAGCTCTGTGACGTCATTATGCTTTCAGGCTATCTTCAATTTAATCCAATAACGAAGACTTGACTGACCTCATAAAAGCGACTTTGAATGCTTCTATGAGGAACCGCAAACGCACCACTTAATCATCCAAAAACTATCTAAACAAATTCCTGTAACAGGCGTCATAGGGCCTAGCCCAGCCCCTTCATCCCAAAAGAGCCATCATCCATTTGACGTGAATTCACATTGCACGTCTACATCTCGGTAACTTTCCAGCCTGTTGGAAAAAGGTAATATGCATTTTGAAGTCAAACAAGAAAGTCTATTCTTATAGTTATATAAGTTTACTCCCGACCGTCTCAAAAGTCTTATAAATGTTGATCTCGGCCCACCTCGCTTGTCTCTTCGAGGAAAGGCATCAATGTGATTCTAACCATGCGCACTTCCAGCCATATGCGCTCTGCAATTGGCCGAGAAGGCTGTCGTGGGCTTCCAGAAAAGTTCAAGACAATCGTGCTGCTGCTGGACACAAAAGAGTCCTTTGCCATCATGTGGCACCAGACCTCTTGTACAAACTCAAGTGGACATCCATCCTTATCTTTCAGTAATAAGCAGTTTCCTCCGGAATCGAATATACAAGCTGGAATCCAAGAAGATAATGTCCTCACTCTTCACTGCGTACATGGCCATAATTGACATGGAATAAAAGCGACCACTTCTTTCTTCCTTCATTATAGCTACTGTATAGCTTTATGTCCCTTGTACCTCAAACAAACATACAATAAAACAATTTCTGCAAATGTTAGTAGCGATTAACATGCAGAAGATTCAAGAGTAAGCCTGTGGAAGAGGCTCCCGCATGTGGGAGGCCCTGGTTCGATTCCCGTAGCCGGCTTACCTAATCCATGGGTTTTTTTCGGGGGTTTTAGGGTCACTAGGTAGGTTTATATCCCTCTATTTTCCTGTCCTTCCATTTTATCTCCATTATCATCTCACACCATCACTCATCTGATGGTCTCTTTCAGAGTAGAAAGCGTCGGCGGGAGTCTCGATGCTGCATGGCAGAAAGATTTGCTCCTGACAAACACCTCCTCTTCCGATGGTAAGGTCTCCGATCTCAGAGCCGGCCCTGTGGGCTGTTTCAGGGCCACGGTGGGTGGGATGCTGATTTTACTTACCTACCGGGTAGTTCCCAACTGGCCAATTGTAGAGACCCTGCCCTCTGCACTGTCATAGCTCTTTGGGGTGGTTGCTCTCTGACTGCTCTCCCTCATCCTTCCCAAGGGTGTCCACTTGAGGCAGAGGTACAATGGACCAAATTTGGACCTCCGTGCCGAATCCCCCCGTAGTATAGACCAGTCCAACAAACCGAAGTTTGGCATCTTTCCCTAGACGTGGGTAATAACTGGCAGGTGTTATAATCATAAGATTCTTCTTTCCTCTCACATATGCTGAAATTCTAGAAGTGAAAACATGTGAGAGACGTTTCACTACTATACAGATACGAATATCCAGAATAGTTGTATTTGTCAGCGTATGTGATTACCTAGTCGCCCTTTCTCACACGTGTAACTTATGTGACACATTCCTTAGTTTATATAATTTTATTTTCCCTCACTTGCTTATAGCATCGGAAACCTAAGGATTCCGCCTCAACCTTCACACAAAGTAAAGAAAGAAATTGTTATTGCACTTTTTGTAATTTTGTAAGGCTATGAAAGATGAGTTTGGAAGAAAGAACATACTGCACCTACTAAATGGTATAAGAACTCCAGGTGTCTTTTATGGATGAAGCTGCTTAGGAAAGAAAAGGATTGCATCAGAGTCGATGTGGACACAAATGAAGAACAAAGTCATGAACTTAAAAAGATTATATGGAAAAGTAATGAATTATAGATAAAAATGGATTAACCACATGAAAACAATGTATGGGGAAAAATATTCTTATCAGAGAGGAACTGCAAAGCAAGATGACGGCGAGATGTTGGACGCCCTAGAAAGTATTGGGCTTATGGGTTGTGAAGCTGAAATGAACAGCTGCCTAAACCTTTGTATGATCATATACGAGAGTAACAATGTTTTTATTAATTGATAATTCAAAAGGACGCCTTCATAGCTGCCCCTGTCCATTCCTAGTTAATCACTCGTAAGTAATACACCAAATGCCGTTCTTTCATATTGTACTCATTTATACTGTTTATCGACATTATCAGAATCAATTTTCCAATAACCTATATGTTTCGCTCACTTTTTCTAGTTTTCTCGAATGCTTGCAATTATGGCAAGCATTTTTGCTACTACTCGTAGTTCTAAAACTATACCACTCGTACGCTCATCTCATACTCTTCAATTTTCATTCGGCTTTGGTGAATATTCTTCTGACCCCTCTCTACAAATATGGATAGAGATTGTTACAGAATTTCTGCTCTAATGATTATGCAAATAATAATGCCCGCTAACTGTAGGTCATTGTTATTAACAATTGCTAAGCGGCAGAATGCTTACTCTCTTGTTTTTAACTACGGTGCGTTCAAATGATGGTGTGGCGCGAGCAAGTCTAAATCCCGGCACACGTAAGGGATAAATGCAATGTAAACCGTGGAGAAAAGTGAAACAGACTTAATTTTGGAAATCCTTGGTAACGAGGACCCGCGTTGTGCTAAGGTTAATGTGAGACGTGCTCATTTGCATGCAGGGCGAAGCGCCGGGCCCCAGCAACGCACGACTGCCCTGCCCAATCAAAATGTGCCGCCTAATTGGGGAGGGGATGCTGTTCTCAAAGCAAAACTTACCTGCTCTACTGTGTTTCCTATATGCAAATCGGGGATGCCTTCCTTGGCGCCACTCCCTTCTCATTAGCAAGCTCCCTAGTGTAACGGAAACTTGGTCGCCACTTCACACCCAGATCACCTTCTCACCAATGTCACTTAGCAAATGATACCTATTCTGTATATCTGTTGCTTGCGGATAACTTGACCTAGAATGCTTACACAGATTAGAACGTGCAGTTAGAGGAAAGACATGTGTTCCAGATCATTCACAATATAGTAGCTTATCACTAGGTCATTCAGCATAGCTCCTTTTTAATTATCCTTAACGCTCGCTCTTACAGCTTTACAGGCGGTGACAGTAGTGATGCATAAAATAAAATTATAATTGTGAAAGTAAAGTTGGAAAAGAAACGTTTCAGGCCTAATTTAGGATGCCTCACAGGTGTCTGCCAGTTATGAGGACTGAGAAAACATCGGGGAAAAGACTGTCAAGGAAAACAGTCCTGGAGTGGCGTAGAACCAAGACCTTCCGATCACGATTCTATACCTTAACCACCTCGATATGGTTCTTTTGAAAGATTAGAGCTGTAGTAACAGAGAAAGAGGTAAGAAACAAGTATTGTCTGCCCAACACAAGAAGGCAAGCAGAGGAAGTGTAACATAATCACTTTTGCTGTGTTTATGCTAGATTCATGTAAAGGACACAGTGTTGTCACATAACTCACCCATGTATAATACCTATCTCTGCAGTTCCTGAGAAAGGCATTAGATCGGCATCATAGGCGACTCACATACACTCTCACACACTCATTTCATAGTAAACAGATCTCCTAACAGAGCAGATAAACAACTCAAGCTCCTCTCCCCTAAATTCCCCTTTGTCTTCTTGTGGTGTGCAGACACTATTACATAGGTTTTTCTCCGTCTCTTTATACCTCCCGCACCTCTTCACCCTCTCTTTGCATCATGTGATACTTTCAATGCCAACAATCACAAGGATTTTCTGAAATAATTAGTAAAACTTCAAAAACGTGTAATAGGTTTAATATTGCAAAACATTCTTTCCACCTATACTTGTTGTATGCAAAAAACTGCAATGAAGATGTGTCAAACACCAATTGGTTCATATACATCACGACCTATTCTAAAGAATAGATGTAATTCAATAAATATGCATCTTATCTAAACGTCAGAAACAAAAGTACGACTTATTAAAAGTCATGCTTATTAAAGCTTAACATCCAGTCACAGAAAACACAATTGGGAAGATTTCTATGTTGTGCTAATATTAGTTTGCCGTAACGCCATGTGATGTACCTGCTCCATTAGTGAAATATAACATCTTTATCTCAGGGTATCTCTGGGAGCGTGTGAGGATATACAATACCAGTTAATTGATAAATTTAATCAAAGGAAATAATTGTGTATTTGAAGTCAGATACCGACTGTTTGATAATGTAGTATTAAATGTTTCTTAATCTTAATTCAAAAAATTTAACTCAGTGACTTGCGTAGCAATCGACAAACGAAGGATAACAAACTAAAGTACCTTTTACTTTTCCCTCAAGTTTCATGGTATATGCAGAAGATAATGCATTCCACTCAAAAACCAATATTGAGATTTCACCGGAAATACACGTTTAGAAAAACACGCATGTTTAGAAAAGAAACTCCAGGTGTCTAAATGTAACTCTGTGTGTGCATGCGTGTGTGTGTGTGTGTGTGTGTGTGTGTGTGTGTGTGTGTGTGTGTGTGTGTGTGTGTGTGAACAAGCGTATGAGAGCATGTGTATGTCTGCGAACCTCATAAATCAATAACAGTGTGTTATTACGTAGTGTATAAGTTCAACTTCTTGAACAACACTAACTTCCTCAAACCAAACAATTCCTTAAAAGAAAATAGTTCAAAATGTTTGATTTTCTCAAAAACTTCTGTAACATTTTTATTAAAATACTTAAGACAATGGTAAACAAAATCTATATATTAAATTTATAGGAGTAGCTTCTGAATAGCTGAATAGTTGAAGTGCTCTTTATCCGAATGATTTATGCCTGACTGGTAAACCGTTAGTATATATATGCTATATAAGATATGGGGTTTAATTAATGTATTCAAAAATCGTTAAAGAAGCAATTAATATCAAGAACCTCTTTTATCGCCGTTTAATGATTATATCACTCGCTTCTCACCAACGTGACCTATTCCAGGAGATCATATGTGAGATTTTTGGCGAACGAAGCAGCATCTGGGCGGGGATTTTTTCGGATTTTACAGTTTCCTCCACCACTCATTCCATCAGCTGCTCCACAATCACCTCTTCTTACACCCATTGCACCGTCAATTCATATCCTTCGTCCACTACTCATTCCATCAACTGCTCCGTAATCACCTTTTCTTACACCCATTGCACCTCCATTTGATATCCTTCGTCCACTACTCATTCCATCAGCTGCTCCATAATCACCTTTACTTACATCCATTGCACCGTCATTTCATATCCTTCCTCTACCACTCATTCCATCAGCTGCTCCATAATCGCCTTTTCTTACATCCATTGTACCGTCATTTCATATCCTTCCTCCACCACTCATTCCATCAGCTGCTCCATAATCGCCTTTTCTTACATCCATTGTACCGTCATTTCATATCCTTCCTCCACCACTCATTCCATCAGCTGCTCCATAATCGCCTTTTCTTACATCCATTGTACCGTCATTTCATATCCTTCCTCCACCACTCATTCCATCAGCTGCTCCATAATCGCCTTTTCTTACATCCATTGCACCGTCATTTCATATCCTTCCTCCACCACTCATTCCATCAGCTGCTCCGTAATCACCTTTTCTTACATCCATTGCAACATCACTTCATATCCTTCTTCCACCACTCATTCCATCAGCTGCTCCATAATCACCTTTACTTACATCCATTGCACCGTCATTTCATATCCTTCCTCCACCACTCATTCCATCAGCTGCTCCATAATCGCCTTTTCTTACATCCATTGTACCGTCATTTCATATCCTTCCTCCACCACTCATTCCATCAGCTGCTCCATAATCGCCTTTTCTTACATCCATTGTACCGTCATTTCATATCCTTCCTCCACCACTCATTCCATCAGCTGCTCCATAATCGCCTTTTCTTACATCCATTGCACCGTCATTTCATATCATTCCTCCACCACTCATTCCATCAGCTGCTCCGTAATCACCTTTTCTTACATCCATTGCAACATCACTTCATATCCTTCCTCCACCACTCATTCCATCAGCTGCTCCATAATCGCCTTTTCTTACATCCATTGCACCGTCATTTCATATCCTTCCTCCACCACTCATTCCATCAGCTGCTCCGTAATCACCTTTTCTTACATCCATTGCAACATCACTTCATATCCTTCTTCCACCACTCATTCCATCAGCTGCTCCATAATCACCTTTACTTACATCCATTGCACCGTCATTTGATATCCTTCCTCCACCACTCATTCCATCAGCTGCTCCATAATCGCCTTTTCTTACATCCATTGTACCGTCATTACATATCCTTCCTCCACCACTCATTCCATCAGCTGCTCCATAATCGCCTTTTCTTACATCCATTGTACCGTCATTTAATATCCTTCCTCCACCACTCATTCCATCAGCTGCTCCATAATCGCCTTTTCTTACATCCATTGCACCGTCATTTCATAACCTTCCTCCACCACTCATTCCATCAGCTGCTCCGTAATCACCTTTTCTTACATCCATTGCAACATCACTTCATATCCTTCCTCCACCACTCATTCCATCAGCTTCTCCGTAATCACCTTTTCTTACATCCATTGTACCGTCACTTCATATCCTTCCTCCACCACTCATTTCATCAGCTGCTCCGTAATCACCTTTTCTTACATCCATTGTACCGTCATTTCATATCCTTCCTCCACCACTCATTCCATCAGCTGCTCCGTAATCACCTTTTCTTACATCCATTGTACCGTCATTTCATATGCTTCCTTCACCACTCATTCCATCAGCTGCTCCGTAATCACCTGTTCTTACATCCATTGCACCGTCATTTCATATCCTTCGTCCACCACTCATTCCATCAGCTGCTCCGTAATCACCTGTTCTTACATCCATTGCAACATCACTTCATATCCTTCGTCCACTACTCATTCCATCAGCTGCTCCGTAATCAACTTTTCTTACATCCATTGCAACATCACTTCATATCCTTCGTCCACTACTCATTCCATCAGCTGCTCCGTAATCACCTTTTCTTACATCCATTGCAACATCACTTCATATCCTTCCTCCACTACTCATTCCATCAGCTGCTCCGTAATCACCTCTTCTTACACCCATTGTACCATCATTTCATATCCTTCCTTCACCACTCATTCCATCAGCTGCTCCGTAATCACCTGTTCTTACACCCATTGCACCGTCATTTCATATCCTTCCTCCACCACTCATTCCATCAGCTGCTCCGTAATCACCTTTTCTTCGATCCATTGTACCGTCACTTCATATCCTTCCTCCACCACTCATTCTATCAGCTGCTCCGTAATCACCTTTTCTTCCATTGCAACATCACTTCATATCCTTCCTCCACCACCCATTCCATCAGCTGCTCCGTAATCACCTTTTCTTACATCCATTGCACCGTCATTTGATATCCTTCCTCCACCACTCATTCCATCAGCTGCTCCGTAATCACCTTTTCTTACATCCATTGTACCGTCACTTCATATCCTTCCTCCACCACTCATTCCATCAGCTGCTCCGTAATCACCTTTTCTTCCATTGCAACATCACTTCATATCCTTCCTCCACCACTCATTCCATCAGCTGCTCCGTAATCACCTTTTCTTACACCCATTGTACCGTCACTTCATATCCTTCCTCCACCACTCATTCCATCAGCTGCTCCGTAATCACCTTTTCTTACATCCATTGTACCGTCACTTCATATCCTTCCTCCACCACTCATTCCCTCAGCTGCTCCGTAACCACCTTTTCTTACATCCATTGTACCGTCATTTCAAATCCTTCCTCCACCACTCATTCCATCAGCTCCTCCGTAATCACATTTCTTACATCCATTGCACCGTCATTTGATATCCTTCGTCCACTACTCATTCCATCAGCTGCTCCGTAATCACCTTTTCTTACATCCATTGCACCATCACTTCATATCCTTCCTCCACCACTCATTCCATCAGCTGCTTCGTAATCACCTTTTCTTACATCCATTGCAACATCACTTCATATCCTTCCTCCACCACTCATTCCATCAGCTGCTCCGAAATCACCTTTTCTTACATCCATTGCAACATCACTTCATATCCTTCCTCCACCACTCATTCCATCAGCTGCTCCGTAATCACCTTTTCTTACATCCATTGTACCGTCATTTCATATCCTTCCTCCACCACTCATTCCATCAGATGCTCCGTAATCACCTTTTCTTACATCCATTGCACCGTCACTTCATATCCTTCCTCCACCACTCATTCCATCAGCTGCTCCGTAATCACATTTTCTTACATCCATTGTACCGTCACTTCATATCCTTCCTCCACCACTCATTCCATCAGCTGCTCCGTAATCACCTTTTCTTACATCCATTGTACCGTCACTTCATATCCTTCCTCCACCACTCATTCCATCAGCTGCTCCGTAATCACCTTTTATTACATCCATTGTACCGTCACTTCATATCCTTCCTACACCACTCATTCCATCAGCTGCTCCGTAATCACCTTTTATTACATCCATTGTACCGTCATTTCATATCCTTCCTCCACCACGCATTCCATCAGCTTCTCCGTAATCACCATTTCTTACATCCATTGTACCGTCATTTCATATCTTTCCTCCACCACTCATTCCATCAGCTGCTCCGTAATCACCTTTTCTTACATCCATTGTACCGTTATTTCATATCCTTCTTCCACCACTCATTCCATCAGCTGCTCCGTAATCACCTTTTCTTACATCCATTGTACCGTCATTTCATATCCTTCCTCCACCACTCATTCCATCAGCTGCTCCGTAATCATCTTTTCTTCCATTGCAACATCACTTCATATCCTTCCTCCACCACTCATTCCATCAGCTGCTCCGTAATCACCTTTTCTTACACCCATTGTACCGTCACTTCATATCCTTCCTCCACCACTCATTCCATCAGCTGCTCCGTAATCACCTTTTCTTACATCCATTGTATCGTCATTTCATATCCTTCCTCTACCACTCATTCCATCAGCTGCTCCGTAACCACCTTTTCTTACATCCATTGTACCGTCATTTCATATCCTTCCTCCACCACTCATTCCATCAGCTCCTCCGTAATCACCTTTTCTTACATCCATTGTACCGTCATTTGATATCCTTCGTCCACTAGTCATTCCATCAGCTGCTCCGTAATCACCTTTTCTTACATCCATTGTACCGTCATTTCATATCCTTCCTCCACCACTCATTCCATCAGCTGCTCCGTAATCACCTTTTCTTACATCCATTGTACCGTCATTTCATATCCTTCCTCCACCACTCATTCCATCAGCTGCTGCGTAATCACCTTTTCTTACATCCATTGCACCGTCATTTCATATCCTTCCTCCACCACTCATTCCATCAGCTGCTCCGAAAGCACCTTTTCTTACACCCATTGCACCATCATTTCATATCCTTCCTCCACGACTCATTCCATCAGCTGCTCCGTAATCACCATTTCTTACATCCATTGCACCGTCATTTGATATCCTTCGTCCACCACTCATTCCATCAGCTGCTCCGTAATCACCTGTGCATACATCCATTGTACCGTCATTTGATATCCTTCCTTCACCACTCATTCCATAAGCTGCTCCGTAATCACCTGTTCTTACACCCATTGCACCGTCACTTCATATCCTTCCTCCACCACTCATTCCTTCAGCTGCTCCGTAATCACCTTTTCTTACATCCATTGCACCGTCATTTGATATCCTTCGTCCACCACTCATTCCATCAGCTGCTCCGTAATCACCTGTTCTTACATCCATTGTACCGTCATTTCATATCCTTCCTTCACCACTCATTCCATCAGCTGCTCCGTAATCACCTGTTCTTACATCCATTGCACCGTCATTTCATATCCTTCCTCCACCACTCATTCCATCAGCTGCCCCGTAATCACATTTTCTTACATCCATTGTACCGTCACTTCATATCCTTCGCCCACCACTCATTCCATCAGCTGCTCCGTAATCACCTGTTCTTACATCCATTGTACCCTCATTTCATATCCTTCCTTCACCACTCATTCCATCAGCTGCTCCGTAATCACCTGTTCTTACATCCATTGCACCGTCATTTGATATCCTTCCTCCACCACTCATTCCATCAGCTGCTCCGTAATCACCTTTTCTTACATCCATTGCACCGTCATTTGATATCCTTCGTCCACCACTCATTCCATCAGCTGCTCCGTAATCACCTGTTCTTACATCCATTGCACCGTCATTTCATATCCTTCCTCCACCATTCATTCCATCAGCTGCTCCGTAATCACCTGTTCTTACATCCATTGCACCGTCATTTCATATCCTTCCTCCACCACTCATTCCATCAGCTGCTCCGTAATCACCTGTTCTTACATCCATTGCACCGTCATTTTATATCCTTCCTCCACCACTCATTCCATCAGCTGCTCCGAAATCACCTGTTCTTACATTCATTGCACCGTCATTTCATATCCTTCCTCCACCATTCATTCCATCAGCTGCTCCGTAATCACCTGTTCTTACATCCATATACCGTCATTTCATATCCTTCCTCCACCACTCATTCCATCAGCTGCTCCGTAATCACCTGTTCTTACATACATTGCACCGTCATTTGATATCCTTCGTCCACCACTCATTCCATCAGCTGCTCCATAATCACCTGTTCTTACATCCATTGCACCGGCATTTGACATCCTTCGTCCACCACTCATTCCATCAGCTGCTCCGTAATCACCTGTTCTTACACCCATTGCACCGTCATTTGATATCCTTCGTCCACTACTCATTCCATCAGCTGCTCCCCAATCACCTTTTCTTACATCCATTGCACCATCACTTCATATCCTTCCTCCACCACTCATGCCATCAGCTGCTCCGTAATCACCTTTTCTTACATCCATTGCACCGTCACTTCATATCCTTCCTCTACCACTCATTCCATCAGCTACTCCATAATCGCCTTTTCTTACATCCATTGCACCGTCATTTCATATCCTTCCTCCACCACTCATTCCATCAGCTGCTCCGTAATCACCTTTTCTTATACCATTGTACCGTAATTTGATATCCTTCGTCCACTACTCATTCCATCAGCTGCTCCGTAATCACCTGTTCTTACATCCATTGCACCGTCATTTCATATCCTTCGTCCACTACTCATTCCATCAGCTGCTCCGTAATCACCTGTTCTTACACCCATTGCACCGTCATTTGAAATCCTTCGTCAACTACTCATTCCATCAGCTGCTCCGTAATCACCTGTTCTTACATCCATTGCACCGTCATTTGATATCCTTCGTCCACTACTCATTCCATCAGCTGCTCCGTAATCACCTGTTCTTACATCCATTGCACCGTCATTTCATATCCTTCGTCCACTACTTATTCCATCAGATGCTCCGTAATCACCTTTTCTTACATCCATTGCACCGTCATTTCATATCCTTCGTCCACTACTCATTCCATCAGCTGCTCCGTAATCACCTTTTCTTACATCCATTGCACCGTCATTTCATATCCTTCGTCCACTACTCATTCCATTAGCTGCTCCGTAATCACCTGTTGTTACATCCATTGCACCGTCATTTGATATCCTTCGTCCACTACTCATTCCATCAGCTGCTCCGTAATCACCTTTTCTTACATCCATTGTACCGTCATTTCATATCCTTCCTCCCCCACTCATTCCATCAGCTGCTCCATAATCACCTGTTCTTACATCCATTGCACCGTCATTTCATATCCTTCGTCCACTACTCATTCCATCAGCGGCTCATTAATCACCTTTTCTTACATCCATTGCACCGTCATTTCATATCCTTCGTCCACCACTCATTCCATCAGCTGCTCCATAATCAACTGTTCTTACATCTATTGCACCGTCATTTCATATCCTTCCTCCACCACTCATTCCATCAGCTGCTCCATAATCACCTGTTCTTACATCCATTGCACCATCATTTCATATCCTTCCTCCACCACTCATTCCATCAGCTGCTCCATAATCACCTTTTCTTACACCCATTGTACCGTCATTTCATATCCTTCCTCCACCACTCATTCCATCAGCTGCTCCGTAATCACCTTTTCTTACATCCACTGCACCGTCATTTCATATTCTTCCTCCACCATTCATTCCATCAGCTGCTCCGTAATCACCTGTTCTTAGACCCATTGCACCGTCATTTGATAGCCTTCGTCCACTACTCATTCCATCAGCTGCTCCGTAATCACCTTTTCTTACATCCATTGCACCATCACTTCATATCCTTCCTCCACCACTCATGCCATCAGCTGCTCCGTAATCACCTTTTCTTACATCCATTGCACCATCACTTCATATCCTTCCTCCACCACTCATTCCATCAGCTGGTCCGTAATCGCCTTTTCTTACATCCATTGCACCGTCACTTCATATCCTTCCTCTACGCCTCATTCCATCGGCTACTCCATAATCGCCTTTTCTTACATCCATTGCACCGTCATTTGATATCCTTCGTCCACTACTCATTCCATCAGCTGCTCCGTAATCGCCTTTTCTTACATCCATTGCACCGTCATTTCATATCCTTCGTCCACTACTCATTCCATCAGCTGCTCCATAATCACCTGTTCTTACATCCATTGCACCGTCATTTCATATCCTTCGTCCACTACTCTTTCCATCAGCTGCTCCGTAATCACCTGTTCTTACACCCATTGCACCGTCATTGTATATCCTTCGTCCACTACTCATTCCATCAGCTGCTCCGTAATCACCTGTTCTTACACCCATTGCACCGTCATTTGATATCCTTCGTCCACTACTCATTCCACCAGCTGCTCCGTAATCACCTGTTCTTACATCCATTGCACCGTCATTTGATATCCTTCGTCCACTACTCAGTCCATCAGCTGCTCCGTAATCACCTGTTCTTACATTCATTGCACCGTGATTTCATATCCTTCGTCCACTACTCATTCCATCAGCTGCTCCGTAATCACCTTTTCTTACATCCATTGCACCGTCATTTGATATCCTTCGTCCACTACTCATTCCATCAGCTGCTCCGTAATCACCTGTTCTTACATCCATTGCACCGTCATTTGATATTCTTCGTCCACTACTCATTCCATCAGCTGCTCCGTAATCACCTTTTCTTACATCCATTGTACCGTCATTTCATATCCTTCTTCCACCACTCATTCCATCAGCTGCTCCATAATCACCTGTTCTTACATCCATTGCACCGTCATTTCAAATCCTTCGTCCACTACTCATTCCATCAGCTGCTCCGTAATCACCTTTTCTTACATCCATTGCACCGTCATTTCATATCCTTCGTCCACCACTCATTCCATCAGCTACTCCATAATCAACTGTTCATACATCCATTGCACCGTCATTTCTTATCCTTCCTCCACCACTCATTCCATCAGCTGCTCCATAATCACCTGTTCTTACATCCATTGCACCCTCATTTCTTATCCTTCCTCCACCACTCATTCCATCAGCTGCTCCATAATCACCTTTTCTTACATCCATTGTACCGTCATTTCATATCCTTCGTCCACCACTCATTCCATCAGCTGCTCCGTAATCACCTGTTCTTACATCCATTGCACCGTCATTTGATATGCTTCGTCCACTACTCATTCCATCAGCTGCTCCGTTATCACCTTTTCTTACATCCATTGCACCGTCATTTGATATCCTTCGTCCACTACTCATTCCATCAGCTGCTCCGTAATCACCTGTTCTTACACCCATTGCACCGTCATTTCATATCCTTCGTCCACTACTCATTCCATCAGCTGCTCCATAATCACCTGTTCTTACATCCATTGCACCGTCATTTCATATCCTTCGTCCACTACTCATTCCATCAGCTGCTCCATAATCACCTGTTCTTACATCCATTGCACCGTCATTTGATATCGTTCCTCCACCACTCATTCCATCAGCTGCTCCATAAACACCTGTTCTTACATCCATTGCACCGCCATTTGATATCCTTCGTCCACTACTCATTCCATCAGCTGCTCCGTAATCACCTGTTCTTACATCCATTGCACCGTCATTTGATATCCTTCGTCCACTACTCATTCCATCAGCTGCTCCATAAACACTTTTCTTACATCCATTGCACCGCCATTTGATATCCTTCGTCCTTCCTCCACCGCTCATTCCATCAGCTGCTCCGTAACCACCTTTTCTTACATCCATTGCACCGTCATTTCATATCCTTCCTCCACCACTCATTCCATCAGCTCCTCCGTAATCACCTTTTCTTACATCCATTGTACCGTCATTTGATATCCTTCGTCCACTAGTCATTCCATCAGCTGCTCCGTAATCACCTTTTCTTACATCCATTGTACCGTCATTTCATATCCTTCCTCCACCACTCATTCCATCAGCTGCTCCGTAATCACCTTTTCTTACATCCATTGTACCGTCATTTCATATCCTTCCTCCACCACTCATTCCATCAGCTGCTCCGAAAGCACCTTTTCTTACACCCATTGCACCATCATTTCATATCCTTCCTCCACGACTCATTCCATCAGCTGCTCCGTAATCACCTTTTCTTACATCCATTGCACCGTCATTTGATATCCTTCGTCCACCACTCATTCCATCAGCTGCTCCGTAATCACCTGTGCATACATCCATTGTACCGTCATTTGATATCCTTCCTTCACCACTCATTCCATAAGCTGCTCCGTAATCACCTGTTCTTACACCCATTGCACCGTCACTTCATATCCTTCCTCCACCACTCATTCCTTCAGCTGCTCCGTAATCACCTTTTCTTACATCCATTGCACCGTCATTTGATATCCTTCGTCCACCACTCATTCCATCAGCTGCTCCGTAATCACCTGTTCTTACATCCATTGTACCGTCATTTCATATCCTTCCTTCACCACTCATTCCATCAGCTGCTCCGTAATCACCTGTTCTTACATCCATTGCACCGTCATTTCATATCCTTCCTCCACCACTCATTCCATCAGCTGCTCCGTAATCACCTTTTCTTACATCCATTGCACCGTCTTTTGATATCCTTCGCCCACCACTCATTCCATCAGCTGCTCCGTAATCACCTGTTCTTACATCCATTGCACCGTCATTTGATATCCTTCGTCCACTACTCATTCCATCAGCTGCTCCGTAATCGCCTTTTCTTACATCCATTGCACCGTCATTTCATATCCTTCGTCCACTACTCATTCCATCAGCTGCTCCATAATCACCTGTTCTTACATCCATTGCACCGTCATTTCATATCCTTCGTCCACTACTCATTCCATCAGCTGCTCCATAATCACCTTTTCTTACATCCATTGCACTGTCATTTGATATTCTTCGTCCACTACTCATTCCATAGCTGCTCCGTAATCACCTGCTCTTACATCCATTGCACCGTCATTTGATATCCTTCGTCCGCTACTCATTCCATCAGCTGCTCCATAATCACCTTTTCTTACATCCATTGCACCTCATTTCATATCCTTGGTCCACTACTCATTCCATCAGCTGCTCCGTAATCACCTGTTCTTACATCCATTGCACCGCCATTTGATATCCTTCGTCCACTACTCATAAAATCAGCTGCTCCATAAACACCTTTTCTTACATCCATTGCACCGCCATTTGATATCCTTCGTCCTTCCTCCACCGCTCATTCCATCTGCTGCTCCGTAATCACCTTTTCTTACATCCATTGCACCGTCATTTCATATCCTTCCTCCACCGCTCATTCCATCAGCTGCTCCGTAATCACCTTTTCTTACATCCATTGCACCGTCATTTGATATCCTTCCTCCACCGCTCATTCCATCAGCTGCTCCGTAATCACCTTTTCTTACATCCATTGCACTGTTATTTCATATCCTTCGTCCACTACTCATTCCATCAGCTGCTCCGTAATCACCTGTTCTTACATCCATTGCACCGCCATTTGATATCCTTCGTCCACCACTCATTCCATCAGCTGCTCCGTAATCACCTGTTCTTACACCCATTGCACCGTCATTTCATATCCTTCGTCCACTACTCATTCCATCAGCTGCTCCGTAATCACCTGTTCTTACATCCATTGCACCGTCATTTCATATCCTTCGTCCACTACTCATTCCATCAGCTGCTCCGTAATCACCTTTTCTCACATCCATTGCACCGTCATTTCATATCCTTCGTCCACTACTCATTCCATCAGCTGCTCCGTAATCACCTGTTCTTACATCCATTGCACCGCCATTTGATATCCTTCGTCCACCACTCATTCCATCAGCTGCTCCGTAATCACCTGTTCTTACATCCATTGCACCGCCATTTGATATCCTTCGTCCACTACTCATTCCATCAGCTGCTCCGTAATCACCTGTTCTTACACCCATTGCACCGTCATTTCATATCCTTTGTCCACTACTCATTCCATCAGCTGCTCCATAATCACCTGTTCTTACACCCATTGCACCGTCATTTCATATCCTTCGTCCACTACTCATTCCATCAGCTGCTCCTTAATCACCTGTTCTTACATCCATTGCACCGTCATTTCATATCCTTCGTGCACTACTCATTCCATCAGCTGCTCCGTAATCACCTGTTCTTACATCCATTGCACCGTCATTTGATATGCTTCGTCCACTACTCATTCCATCAGCTGCTCCGTTATCACCTTTTCTTACATCCATTGCACCGTCATTTGATATCCTTCGTCCACTACTCATTCCATCAGCTGCTCCGTAATCACCTGTTCTTACACCCATTGCACCGTCATTTCATATCCTTCGTCCACTACTCATTCCATCAGCTGCTCCATAATCACCTATTCTTACATCCATTGCACCGTCATTTGATATCCTTCGTCCACTACTCATTCCATCAGCTGCTCCGTAATCACCTGTTCTTACACCCATTGCACCGTCATTTCATATCCTTTGTCCACTACTCATTCCATCAGCTGCTCCGTAATCACCTTTTCTCACATCCATTGCACCGTCATTTCATATCCTTCGTCCACTACTCATTCCATCAGCTGCTCCGTAATCACCTGTTCTTACATCCATTGCACCGCCATTTGATATCCTTCGTCCACCACTCATTCCATCAGCTGCTCCGTAATCACCTGTTCTTACATCCATTGCACCGCCATTTGATATCCTTCGTCCACTGCTCATTCCATCAGCTGCTCCGTAATCACCTGTTCTTACACCCATTGCACCGTCATTTCATATCCTTTGTCCACTACTCATTCCATCAGCTGCTCCATAATCACCTGTTCTTACACCCATTGCACCGTCATTTCATATCCTTCGTCCACTACTCATTCCATCAGCTGCTCCATAATCACCTGTTCTTACATCCATTGCACCGTCATTTCATATCCTTCGTGCACTACTCATTCCATCAGCTGCGCCGTAATCACCTGTTCTTACATCCATTGCACCGTCATTTGATATGCTTCGTCCACTACTCAGTCCATCAGCTGCTCCGTAATCACCTGTTCTTACATTCATTGCACCGTGATTTCATATCCTTCGTCCACTACTCATTCCATCAGCTGCTCCGTAATCACCTTTTCTTACATCCATTGCACCGTCATTTGATATCCTTCGTCCACTACTCATTCCATCAGCTGCTCCGTAATCACCTGTTCTTACATCCATTGCACCGTCATTTGATATCCAACGTCCACTACTCATTCCTTCAGCTGCTCCGTAATCACCTTTTCTTACATCCATTGTACCGTCATTTCATATCCTTCTTCCACCACTCATTCCATCAGCTGCTCCATAATCGCCTGTTCTTACATCCATTGCACCGTCATTTCATATCCTTCGTCCACCACTCATTCCATCAGCTACTCCATAATCAACTGTTCATACATCCATTGCACCGTCATTTCATATCCTTCCTCCACCACTCATTCCATCAGCTGCTCCATAATCACCTGTTCTTACATCCATTGCACCCTCATTTCTTATCCTTCCTCCACCACTCATTCCTTCAGCTGCTCCATAATCACCTTTTCTTACATCCATTGTACCGTCATTTCATATCCTTCGTCCACCACTCATTCCATCAGCTGCTCCGTAATCACCTTTTCTTACATCCATTGCACCTTCATTTCATATCCTTCCTCCACCTCTCATTCCATCAGCTGCTCCGTAATCACCTTTTCTTACATCCATTGCACCGTCATTTCATATCCTTCGTCCACTACTCATTCCATCAGCTGCTCCATAATCACCTGTTCTTACATCCATTGCACCGTCATTTCATATCCTTAGTCCACTCTTCATTCCATCAGCTGCTCCGTAATCACCTTTTCTTACATCCATTGCACCGTCATTTCATATCCTTCGTCCACTACTCATTCCATCAGCTGCTCCGTAATCACCTGTTCTTACATCCATTGCACCGTCATTTGATATCCTTCCTCCACCGCTCATTACATCAGCTGCTCCGTAATCACCTGTTCTTACACCCATTGCACCGTCATTTCATATCCTTCGTCCACTACTCATTCCATCAGCTGCTCCGTAATCACCTGTTCTTACATCCATTGTACCGCCATTTGATATCCTTCGTCCACTACTCATTCCATCAGCTGCTCCATAATCACCTATTCTTACATCCATTGCACCGTCACTTCATATCCTTCGTCCACTACTCTTTCCATCAGCTGCTCCGTAATCACCTGTTCTTACATCCATTGCACCGTCATTTCATATCCTTCGTCCACTACTCATTCCATCAGCTGCTCCGTAATCACCTGTTGTTACACCCATTGCACCGTCATTTCATATCCTTCGTCCACTACTCATTCCATCAGCTGCTCCGTAATCACCTTTTCTTACATCCATTGCACCGTCATTTCATATCCTTCGTCCACTACTCATTCCATCAGCTGCTCCGTAATCACCTGTTCTTACATCCATTGCACCGTCATTTGATATCCTTCGTCCACTACTCATTCCATCAGCTGCTCCGTAATCACCTGTTCTTACATCCATTGCACCGTCATTTGATATCCTTCGTCCACTACTCATTCCATCAGCTGCTCCGTAATCGCCTTTTCTTACATCCATTGCACCGTCATTTCATATCCTTCGTCCACTACTCATTCCATCAGCTGCTCCATAATCACCTGTTCTTACATCCATTGCACCGTCATTTCATATCCTTCGTCCACTACTCATTCCATCAGCTGCTCCATAATCACCTTTTCTTACATCCATTTCACTGTCATTTGATATCCTTCGTCCACTACTCATTCCATAGCTGCTCCGTAATCACCTGCTCTTACATCCATTGCACCGTCATTTGATATCCTTCGTCCGCTACTCATTCCATCAGCTGCTCCATAATCACCTTTTCTTACATCCATTGCACCTCATTTCATATCCTTGGTCCACTACTCATTCCATCAGCTGCTCCGTAATCACCTGTTCTTACATCCATTGCACCGCCATTTAATATCCTTCGTCCACTACTCATAAACTCAGCTGCTCCATAAACACCTTTTCTTACATCCATTGCACCGCCATTTGATATCCTTCGTCCTTCCTCCACCGCTCATTCCATCAGCTGCTCCGTAATCACCTTTTCTTACATCCATTGCACCGTCATTTCATATCCTTCCTCCACCGCTCATTCCATCAGCTGCTCCGTAATCACCTTTTCTTACATCCATTGCACCGTCATTTGATATCCTTCCTCCACAGCTCATTCCATCAGCTGCTCCGTAATCACCTTTTCTTACATCCATTGCACTGTTATTTCATATCCTTCGTCCACTACTCATTCCATCAGCTGCTCCGTAATCACCTGTTCTTACATCCATTGCACCGCCATTTGATATCCTTCGTCCACCACTCATTCCATCAGCTGCTCCGTAATCACCTGTTCTTACACCCATTGCACCGTCATTTCATATCCTTCGTCCACTACTCATTCCATCAGCTGCTCCGTAATCACCTGTTCTTACATCCATTGCACCGTCATTTCATATCCTTCGTCCACTACTCATTCCATCAGCTGCTCCGTAATCACCTTTTCTCACATCCATTGCACCGTCATTTCATATCCTTCGTCCACTACTCATTCCATCAGCTGCTCCGTAATCACCTGTTCTTACATCCATTGCACCGCCATTTGATATCCTTCGTCCACCACTCATTCCATCAGCTGCTCCGTAATCACCTGTTCTTACATCCATTGCACCGCCATTTGATATCCTTCGTCCACTACTCATTCCATCAGCTGCTCCGTAATCACCTGTTCTTACACCCATTGCACCGTCATTTCATATCCTTTGTCCACTACTCATTCCATCAGCTGCTCCATAATCACCTGTTCTTACACCCATTGCACCGTCATTTCATATCCTTCGTCCACTACTCATTCCATCAGCTGCTCCTTAATCACCTGTTCTTACATCCATTGCACCGTCATTTCATATCCTTCGTGCACTACTCATTCCATCAGCTGCTCCGTAATCACCTGTTCTTACATCCATTGCACCGTCATTTGATATGCTTCGTCCACTACTCATTCCATCAGCTGCTCCGTTATCACCTTTTCTTACATCCATTGCACCGTCATTTGATATCCTTCGTCCACTACTCATTCCATCAGCTGCTCCGTAATCACCTGTTCTTACACCCATTGCACCGTCATTTCATATCCTTCGTCCACTACTCATTCCATCAGCTGCTCCATAATCACCTGTTCTTACATCCATTGCACCGTCATTTCATATCCTTCGTCCACTACTCATTCCATCAGCTGCTCCATAATCACCTGTTCTTACATCCATTGCACCGTCATTTGATATCGTTCCTCCACCACTCATTCCATCAGCTGCTCCATAAACACCTGTTCTTACATCCATTGCACCGCCATTTGATATCCTTCGTCCACTACTCATTCCATCAACTGCTCCGTAATCACCTGTTCTTACATCCATTGCACCGTCATTTGATATCCTTCGTCCACTACTCATTCCATCAGCTGCTCCATAAACACTTTTCTTACATCCATTGCACCGCCATTTGATATCCTTCGTCCTTCCTCCACCGCTCATTCCATCAGCTGCTCCGTAACCACCTTTTCTTACATCCATTGTACCGTCATTTCATATCCTTCCTCCACCACTCATTCCATCAGCTCCTCCGTAATCACCTTTTCTTACATCCATTGTACCGTCATTTGATATCCTTCGTCCACTAGTCATTCCATCAGCTGCTCCGTAATCACCTTTTCTTACATCCATTGTACCGTCATTTCATATCCTTCCTCCACCACTCATTCCATCAGCTGCTCCGTAATCACCTTTTCTTACATCCATTGTACCGTCATTTCATATCCTTCCTCCACCACTCATTCCATCAGCTGCTGCGTAATCACATTTTCTTACATCCATTGCACCGTCATTTCATATCCTTCCTCCACCACTCATTCCATCAGCTGCTCCGAAAGCACCTTTTCTTACACCCATTGCACCATCATTTCATATCCTTCCTCCACGACTCATTCCATCAGCTGCTCCGTAATCACCTTTTCTTACATCCATTGCACCGTCATTTGATATCCTTCGTCCACCACTCATTCCATCAGCTGCTCCGTAATCACCTGTGCATACATCCATTGTACCGTCATTTGATATCCTTCCTTCACCACTCATTCCATAAGCTGCTCCGTAATCACCTGTTCTTACACCCATTGCACCGTCACTTCATATCCTTCCTCCACCACTCATTCCTTCAGCTGCTCCGTAATCACCTTTTCTTACATCCATTGCACCGTCATTTGATATCCTTCGTCCACCACTCATTCCATCAGCTGCTCCGTAATCACCTGTTCTTACATCCATTGTACCGTCATTTCATATCCTTCCTTCACCACTCATTCCATCAGCTGCTCCGTAATCACCTGTTCTTACATCCATTGCACCGTCATTTCATATCCTTCCTCCACCACTCATTCCATCAGCTGCTCCGTAATCACCTTTTCTTACATCCATTGCACCGTCTTTTGATATCCTTCGCCCACCACTCATTCCATCAGCTGCTCCGTAATCCCCTGTTCTTACATCCATTGTACCCTCATTTCATATCCTTCCTTCACCACTCATTCCATCAGCTGCTCCGTAATCACCTGTTCTTACATCCATTGCACCGTCATTTCATATCCTTCCTCCACCACTCATTCCATCAGCTGCTCCGTAATCACCTTTTCTTACATCCATTGCACCGTCATTTGATATCCTTCGTCCACCACTCATTCCATCAGCTGCTCCGTAATCACCTGTTCTTACATCCATTGCACCGTCATTTCATATCCTTCCTCCACCATTCATTCCATCAGCTGCTCCGTAATCACCTGTTCTTACATCCATTGCACCGTCATTTCATATCCTTCCTCCACCACTCATTCCATCAGCTGCTCCGTAATCACCTGCTCTTACATCCATTGCACCGTCATTTTATATCCTTCCTCCACCACTCATTCCATCAGCTGCTCCGAAATCACCTGTTCTTACATTCATTGCACCGTCATTTCATATCCTTCCTCCACCATTCATTCCATCAGCTGCTCCGTAATCACCTGTTCTTACATCCATATACCGTCATTTCATATCCTTCCTCCACCACTCATTCCATCAGCTGCTCCGTAATCACCTGTTCTTACATACATTGCACCGTCATTTGATATCCTTCGTCCACCACTCATTCCATCAGCTGCTCCATAATCACCTGTTCTTACATCCATTGCACCGCCATTTGACATCCTTCGTCCACCACTCATTCCATCAGCTGCTCCGTAATCACCTGTTCTTACACCCATTGCACCGTCATTTGATATCCTTCGTCCACTACTCATTCCATCAGCTGCTCCCCAATCACCTTTTCTTACATCCATTGCACCATCACTTCATATCCTTCCTCCACCACTCATGCCATCAGCTGCTCCGTAATCACCTTTTCTTACATCCATTGCACCGTCACTTCATATCCTTCCTCTACCACTCATTCCATCAGCTACTCCATAATCGCCTTTTCTTACATCCATTGCAACGTCATTTCATATCCTTCCTCCACCACTCATTCCATCAGCTGCTCCGTAATCACCTTTTCTTATACCATTGTACCGTAATTTGATATCCTTCGTCCACTACTCATTCCATCAGCTGCTCCGTAATCACCTGTTCTTACATCCATTGCACCGTCATTTCATATCCTTCGTCCACTACTCATTCCATCAGCTGCTCCGTAATCACCTGTTCTTACACCCATTGCACCGTCATTTGAAATCCTTCGTCAACTACTCATTCCATCAGCTGCTCCGTAATCACCTGTTCTTACATCCATTGCACCGTCATTTGATATCCTTCGTCCACTACTCATTCCATCAGCTGCTCCGTAATGACCTGTTCTTACATCCATTGCACCGTCATTTCATATCCTTCGTCCACTACTTATTCCATCAGATGCTCCGTAATCACCTTTTCTTACATCCATTGCACCGTCATTTCATATCCTTCGTCCACTACTCATTCCATCAGCTGCTCCGTAATCACCTTTTCTTACATCCATTGCACCGTCATTTCATATCCTTCGTCCACTACTCATTCCATTAGCTGCTCCGTAATCACCTGTTCTTACATCCATTGCACCGTCATTTGATATCCTTCGTCCACTACTCATTCCATCAGCTGCTCCGTAATCACCTTTTCTTACATCCATTGTACCGTCATTTCATATCCTTCCTCCCCCACTCATTCCATCAGCTGCTCCATAATCACCTGTTCTTACATCCATTGCACCGTCATTTCATATCCTTCGTCCACTACTCATTCCATCAGCGGCTCATTAATCACCTTTTCTTACATCCATTGCACCGTCATTTCATATCCTTCGTCCACCACTCATTCCATCAGCTGCTCCATAATCAACTGTTCTTACATCTATTGCACCGTCATTTCATATCCTTCCTCCACCACTCATTCCATCAGCTGCTCCATAATCACCTGTTCTTACATCCATTGCACCATCATTTCATATCCTTCCTCCACCACTCATTCCATCAGCTGCTCCATAATCACCTTTTCTTACACCCATTGTACCGTCATTTCATATCCTTCCTCCACCACTCATTCCATCAGCTGCTCCGTAATCACCTTTTCTTACATCCACTGCACCGTCATTTCATATTCTTCCTCCACCATTCATTCCATCAGCTGCTCCGTAATCACCTGTTCTTACACCCATTGCACCGTCATTTGATAGCCTTCGTCCACTACTCATTCCATCAGCTGCTCCGTAATCACCTTTTCTTACATCCATTGCACCATCACTTCATATCCTTCCTCCACCACTCATGCCATCAGCTGCTCCGTAATCACCTTTTCTTACATCCATTGCACCATCACTTCATATCCTTCCTCCACCACTCATTCCATCAGCTGGTCCGTAATCGCCTTTTCTTACATCCATTGCACCGTCACTTCATATCCTTCTTCTACGCCTCATTCCATCGGCTACTCCATAATCGCCTTTTCTTACATCCATTGCACCGTCATTTGATATCCTTCGTCCACTACTCATTCCATCAGCTGCTCCGTAATCGCCTTTTCTTACATCCATTGCACCGTCATTTCATATCCTTCGTCCACTACTCATTCCATCAGCTGCTCCATAATCACCTGTTCTTACATCCATTGCACCGTCATTTCATATCCTTCGTCCACTACTCATTCCATCAGCTGCTCCGTAATCACCTTTTCTTACATCCATTGCACTGTTATTTCATATCCTTCGTCCACTACTCATTCCATCAGCTGCTCCGTAATCACCTGTTCTTACATCCATTGCACCGCCATTTGATATCCTTCGTCCACCACTCATTCCATCAGCTGCTCCGTAATCACCTGTTCTTACACCCATTGCACCGTCATTTCATATCCTTCGTCCACTACTCATTCCATCAGCTGCTCCGTAATCACCTGTTCTTACATCCATTGCACCGTCATTTCATATCCTTCGTCCACTACTCATTCCATCAGCTGCTCCGTAATCACCTTTTCTCACATCCATTGCACCGTCATTTCATATCCTTCGTCCACTACTCATTCCATCAGCTGCTCCGTAATCACCTGTTCTTACATCCATTGCACCGCCATTTGATATCCTTCGTCCACCACTCATTCCATCAGCTGCTCCGTAATCACCTGTTCTTACATCCATTGCACCGCCATTTGATATCCTTCGTCCACTACTCATTCCATCAGCTGCTCCGTAATCACCTGTTCTTACACCCATTGCACCGTCATTTCATATCCTTTGTCCACTACTCATTCCATCAGCTGCTCCATAATCACCTGTTCTTACACCCATTGCACCGTCATTTCATATCCTTCGTCCACTACTCATTCCATCAGCTGCTCCTTAATCACCTGTTCTTACATCCATTGCACCGTCATTTCATATCCTTCGTGCACTACTCATTCCATCAGCTGCTCCGTAATCACCTGTTCTTACATCCATTGCACCGTCATTTGATATGCTTCGTCCACTACTCATTCCATCAGCTGCTCCGTTATCACCTTTTCTTACATCCATTGCACCGTCATTTGATATCCTTCGTCCACTACTCATTCCATCAGCTGCTCCGTAATCACCTGTTCTTACACCCATTGCACCGTCATTTCATATCCTTCGTCCACTACTCATTCCATCAGCTGCTCCATAATCACCTGTTCTTACATCCATTGCACCGTCATTTGATATCCTTCGTCCACTACTCATTCCATCAGCTGCTCCGTAATCACCTGTTCTTACACCCATTGCACCGTCATTTCATATCCTTTGTCCACTACTCATTCCATCAGCTGCTCCGTAATCACCTTTTCTCACATCCATTGCACCGTCATTTCATATCCTTCGTCCACTACTCATTCCATCAGCTGCTCCGTAATCACCTGTTCTTACATCCATTGCACCGCCATTTGATATCCTTCGTCCACCACTCATTCCATCAGCTGCTCCGTAATCACCTGTTCTTACATCCATTGCACCGCCATTTGATATCCTTCGTCCACTGCTCATTCCATCAGCTGCTCCGTAATCACCTGTTCTTACACCCATTGCACCGTCATTTCATATCCTTTGTCCACTACTCATTCCATCAGCTGCTCCATAATCACCTGTTCTTACACCCATTGCACCGTCATTTCATATCCTTCGTCCACTACTCATTCCATCAGCTGCTCCATAATCACCTGTTCTTACATCCATTGCACCGTCATTTCATATCCTTCGTGCACTACTCATTCCATCAGCTGCTCCGTAATCACCTGTTCTTACATCCATTGCACCGTCATTTGATATGCTTCGTCCACTACTCAGTCCATCAGCTGCTCCGTAATCACCTGTTCTTACATTCATTGCACCGTGATTTCATATCCTTCGTCCACTACTCATTCCATCCGCTGCTCCGTAATCACCTGTTCTTACATCCATTGCACCGTCATTTGATATCCTTCGTCCACTACTCATTCCATCAGCTGCTCCGTAATCACCTTTTCTTACATCCATTGTACCGTCATTTCATATCCTTCTTCCACCACTCATTCCATCAGCTGCTCCATAATCACCTGTTCTTACATCCATTGCACCGTCATTTCAAATCCTTCGTCCACTACTCATTCCATCAGCTGCTCCGTAATCACCTTTTCTTACATCCATTGCACCGTCATTTCATATCCTTCGTCCACCACTCATTCCATCAGCTACTCCATAATCAACTGTTCATACATCCATTGCACCGTCATTTCATATCCTTCCTCCACCACTCATTCCATCAGCTGCTCCATAATCACCTGTTCTTACATCCATTGCACCCTCATTTCTTATCCTTCCTCCACCACTCATTCCATCAGCTGCTCCATAATCACCTTTTCTTACATCCATTGTACCGTCATTTCATATCCTTCGTCCACCACTCATTCCATCAGCTGCTCCGTAATCACCTTTTCTTACATCCATTGCACCTTCATTTCATATCCTTCCTCCACCTCTCATTCCATCAGCTGCTCCGTAATCACCTTTTCTTACATCCATTGCACCGTCATTTCATATCCTTCGTCCACTACTCATTCCATCAGCTGCTCCATAATCACCTGTTCTTACATCCATTGCACCGTCATTTCATATCCTTAGTCCACTCTTCATTCCATCAGCTGCTCCGTAATCACCTTTTCTTACATCCATTGCACCGTCATTTCATATCCTTCGTCCACTACTCATTCCATCAGCTGCACCGTAATCACCTGTTCTTACATCCATTGCACCGTCATTTGATATCCTTCCTCCACCGCTCATTACATCAGCTGCTCCGTAATCACCTGTTCTTACACCCATTGCACCGTCATTTCATATCCTTCGTCCACTACTCATTCCATCAGCTGCTCCGTAATCACCTGTTCTTACATCCATTGCACCGCCATTTGATATCCTTCGTCCACTACTCATTCCATCAGCTGCTCCATAATCACCTATTCTTACATCCATTGCACCGTCACTTCATATCCTTCGTCCACTACTCTTTCCATCAGCTGCTCCGTAATCACCTGTTCTTACATCCATTGCACCGTCATTTCATATCCTCCGTCCACTACTCATTCCATCAGCTGCTCCGTAATCACCTGTTCTTACACCCATTGCACCGTCATTTCATATCCTTCGTCCACTACTCATTCCATCAGCTGCTCCGTAATCACCTTTTCTTACATCCATTGCACCGTCATTTCATATCCTTCGTCCACTACTCATTCCATCAGCTGCTCCGTAATCACCTGTTCTTACATCCATTGCACCGTCATTTGATATCCTTCGTCCACTACTCATTCCATCAGCTGCTCCGTAATCACCTGTTCTTACATCCATTGCACCGTCATTTGATATCCTTCGTCCACTACTCATTCCATCAGCTGCTCCGTAATCGCCTTTTCTTACATCCATTGCACCGTCATTTCATATCCTTCGTCCACTACTCATTCCATCAGCTGCTCCATAATCACCTGTTCTTACATCCATTGCACCGTCATTTCATATCCTTCGTCCACTACTCATTCCATCAGCTGCTCCATAATCACCTTTTCTTACATCCATTGCACTGTCATTTGATATCCTTCGTCCACTACTCATTCCATAGCTGCTCCGTAATCACCTGCTCTTACATCCATTGCACCGTCATTTGATATCCTTCGTCCGCTACTCATTCCATCAGCTGCTCCATAATCACCTTTTCTTACATCCATTGCACCTCATTTCATATCCTTGGTCCACTACTCATTCCATCAGCTGCTCCGTAATCACCTGTTCTTACATCCATTGCACCGCCATTTGATATCCTTCGTCCACTACTCATAAAATCAGCTGCTCCATAAACACCTTTTCTTACATCCATTGCACCGCCATTTGATATCCTTCGTCCTTCCTCCACCGCTCATTCCATCAGCTGCTCCGTAATCACCTTTTCTTACATCCATTGCACCGTCATTTCATATCCTTCCTCCACCGCTCATTCCATCAGCTGCTCCGTAATCACCTTTTCTTACATCCATTGCACCGTCATTTGATATCCTTCCTCCACCGCTCATTCCATCAGCTGCTCCGTAATCACCTTTACTTACATCCATTGCACTGTTATTTCATATCCTTCGTCCACTACTCATTCCATCAGCTGCTCCGTAATCACCTGTTCTTACATCCATTGCACCGCCATTTGATATCCTTCGTCCACCACTCATTCCATCAGCTGCTCCGTAATCACCTGTTCTTACACCCATTGCACCGTCATTTCATATCCTTCGTCCACTACTCATTCCATCAGCTGCTCCGTAATCACCTGTTCTTACATCCATTGCACCGTCATTTCATATCCTTCGTCCACTACTCATTCCATCATCTGCTCCGTAATCACCTTTTCTCACATCCATTGCACCGTCATTTCATATCCTTCGTCCACTACTCATTCCATCAGCTGCTCCGTAATCACCTGTTCTTACATCCATTGCACCGCCATTTGATATCCTTCGTCCACCACTCATTCCATCAGCTGCTCCGTAATCACCTGTTCTTACATCCATTGCACCGCCATTTGATATCCTTCGTCCACTACTCATTCCATCAGCTGCTCCGTAATCACCTGTTCTTACACCCATTGCACCGTCATTTCATATCCTTTGTCCACTACTCATTCCATCAGCTGCTCCATAATCACCTGTTCTTACACCCATTGCACCGTCATTTCATATCCTTCGTCCACTACTCATTCCATCAGCTGCTCCTTAATCACCTGTTCTTACATCCATTGCACCGTCATTTCATATCCTTCGTGCACTACTCATTCCATCAGCTGCTCCGTAATCACCTGTTCTTACATCCATTGCACCGTCATTTGATATGCTTCGTCCACTACTCATTCCATCAGCTGCTCCGTTATCACCTTTTCTTACATCCATTGCACCGTCATTTGATATCCTTCGTCCACTACTCATTCCATCAGCTGCTCCGTAATCACCTGTTCTTACACCCATTGCACCGTCATTTCATATCCTTCGTCCACTACTCATTCCATCAGCTGCTCCATAATCACCTGTTCTTACATCCATTGCACCGTCATTTCATATCCTTCGTCCACTACTCATTCCATCAGCTGCTCCATAATCACCTGTTCTTACATCCATTGCACCGTCATTTGATATCGTTCCTCCACCACTCATTCCATCAGCTGCTCCATAAACACCTGTTCTTACATCCATTGCACCGCCATTTGATATCCTTCGTCCACTACTCATTCCATCAGCTGCTCCGTAATCACCTGTTCTTACATCCATTGCACCGTCATTTGATATCCTTCGTCCACTACTCATTCTATCAGCTGCTCCATAAACACTTTTCTTACATCCATTGCACCGCCATTTGATATCCTTCGTCCTTCCTCCACCGCTCATTCCATCAGCTGCTCCGTAATCACCTTTTCTTACATCCATTGCACCGTCATTTCATATCCTTCCTCCACCGCTCATTCCATCAGCTGCTCCGTAATCACCTTTTCTTACATCCATTGCACCGTCATTTCATATCCTTCCTCCACCGCTCATTCCATCAGCTGGTCCTTAATCACCTTTTCTTACATCCATTGCACCCTCATTTCATATCCTTCCTCCACCACTCATTCCATCAAATTCTCCGTAATCACCTTTTCTTACATCCATTGCACCGTCATTTCATATCCTTCCTGCACCACTCATTCCATCAGCTGCTCCGTAATCACCTTTTCTTACATCCATTGCACCGTCATTTCATATCCTTCTCCACCACTCATTCCATCAACTGCTCCGTAATCACCTTTTCTTACACCCATTGCACCGTCATTTCATATCCTTCCTCCACCACTCATTCCATCAGCTGCTCCATAATCACCTTTTCTTACATCCATTGCGCCGTCATTTGATATCCTTCCTCCACCACTCATTCCATCAGCTGCTCCATAATCACCTTTTCTTACATCCATTGCACCGTCATTTGATATCCTTCCTCCACCACTCATTCCATCAGCTGCTCCGTAATCACCTTTACTTACATCCATTACACCGTCATTTCATATCCTTCCTGCATCACTCATTCCATCAGCTGCTCCGTAATCACCTTTACTTACATCCATTGCACCGTCATTTCATATCCTTCTCTTCTTCATGCTCATACCAGATATAAAGCTAATGGCGCATCCTGAATATTTTCTGTTTGTCAACAGACGTCTCAGCTCAGGCATGCACTTGTAGGTCCTTCGGGATGTAAGTCCTCCTATAAGGGGAATAAAATGGAAATGGAATCAACATTTTTGTGGATTTGGCATTCCTGATGTGTTCCTTGTTGTCGTTTTAAATTTCCTAAGTTTGTTATTCTACCCCCTCCCTCCTCTCCCACCTTCCTGATTATGAAAAGCGACGGAATGGCATGCTATCACAAGATGCCTGCCTCAGTAGCGTAGATGGTAGCGTGTCTGCATCACGTTCAAGACGTCCCGAGTTCGAATCTTGGTCAGGGTGAGTTA
>CM060949.1:79104047-79161824 GCA_030765055.1 Mantis religiosa
AGAGAGAGAGAGAGAGAGAGAGAGAGAGAGGGAGAGAGGGAGAGAGGGAGAGAGGGAGAGAGGGAGAGAGGGAGAGAGGGAGAGAGGGAGAGGGAGGGGGAGGGAGGGAGAGAGAGGGAGGGGGAGAGAGGGAGGGGGAGAGAGGGAGGGAGATATGAAGGAAGTAGAAGCATTTAAAATTTATACCAACAAGGTATAATTGAAAAATTGAAAAATTTATGACACACATTTTGATCTACATTTGTTGCACAGCAAATCGTTTTCTAACTCTGCTAACCAATAAATAACACCAGTCTTCAACACGAATGACTACTCCCACAGTATTTAGTGTATGTGTTTTGTCATATACTTACCTTAGATATGTTGTATTTTAATTAATAACGAATGTAACGTAATTTTTTCCTTGTAAAGTGTATTTTTGATGTGGAGAGTTTTCTTTCTCTTTTATCTTACCTGTATGGAGGACCTTCGGATCCTCAGACCCGAACTTAAGGGATAGAAGTTCAAGAATCCCCTAACACAGTGATAAGTGGTATATTAGGGATAAGGTAAAGAAGAAGAGGAAGTATGGAGGACTACTCCCTCCAGGACTTGCAAGTGGGCACCCGGCGTCAGAGGCCTGTCAAGATGTAGACAAACTCTGGATTACAGAAAATACCAGGATGGATAATCAGTCAGAAGATTAGTATGAGAGTAAGGAAGTAAGGATGAAATCGGTAAAAGAAAAGCTGATGTTGGAGCAGTTGGTGGAATGAATGGCGGGAGAAACAAGAGAACCCAAGAAACCCTCCTAGCCACCGCTTTATCTAATACAAATCCTAAAGACGGTCTCCTGGAATCGAACCCGGGTTGCCTTGGTGAGAGGTGCCTCCATCTTTGAAAGACGCTGAATTTATATCCTAAGTTAGTTATTTAACCGATTTTTCTTTCTTCTTGAGCAGTGCTTTACTGACACTCATAGAGACGTTTCACAAAAATTCTTTTGTTTTGTTTTTATTTATGGAGTATCAAAACACGTATTTTCGATAAAATCTGCGTATCGAATTTATAAACTGGAGAAAACTAAAACGCAGGGTATCACAGCAGTCAAAATATGCATGATAAGATGAGCACAGTCTCTTTGTATATATTGATCTGTATTTCGTTCAAATTAACAAGTTTTATGACATCCGTATATCCTCCTGATTTCTGTTTTAATTTGTGTGCCAGGTCCCGTTAATTAATTATCCGTAATGAAGTTGATTCCTTAGAAAGGTTTCCATTTGCAAACAAGAGCACACCGATTCCAGAAATTAAACTTTTTTCTTTCTTCGGTTATTTAAGCTGAAATACCGTCTATGACACGACACAAAAACAGAATTTCGTTTGACGCACATAATCATAAAGGGAAAGATGATCTATGCATCCATAGTTCGGTACATTAAGTTATAACTGTAATGAGAAAGCGTAGGCTTTCACGGCAGAAGTCAGAATAACTGGGAGTTATTTCCAGGTTATGTCGTGATCTGCTGCTATCTTCTCCGAGGAGACTAAGCCCGCGCCACTGAAGATGTCCGCCGCAGTTGTGGACGAAACGACTGGAAATTCACAACATAATTAAATAATGACGTAAATGGAAAAAGTACCCTAAAAGAGAAAATAATCCACAATCTGGGACCCATGAAAAGAATTTATGTGCACATTAGGTGTGCAGTAATTGAAAGATGAAAGTTCTCAAATTCGGCTTGATGATGTGTGTTACCAGAGCGCAGAGATCGTCAAAAGACATTTCTAAGGTCTGAAAAATCTCTCTGAATTGCTTTCAAGTTAATATATGGATGGAAACTTTGTAGTATATAATATACTTAAAATTCTCGGAAAACTAAACACAGCTGCTTTTCGGAGAGCTAATCAATTATTTTGTGTGTAATTAATTTTAACTTAATGTTAACGCTGTTTGTATATTTTTGAATCAGTGTCAGCTATAAGTATTTATGCTATGACAGGAATTATTATAATTTCTGTACAATTTGGATATAATCCTACATGCTTTATTCATTTTCGGTTATCGGTAGCTTTTGCGCAGAATATAAAACCGTGTACTGTTATCATTTACTATCAGTAGCCTTGATAATCACCTTGGTTTTATGACGCACGGACACCCTGATAGCTTTAACATCCTGGGCTTTACTGTTTGTCTTCAACTCATCTCTGTATGCCCACTTGACAATACACCTACAGTCCACATAATTAAGACTGACACCGCAACTAAGTCGCTCGTAGCAGTAAAGGGAACTATAAGCCCCTTACTCCAGGATTTACTCCCTTGGGGAAGATATTCTGATGTGTTTTATTGGCTAAAATTAAATATGAATTCATTCCTACTGGATGCTAGCGGGGTATATTGCATCCTTCATTTGCTAAGGTAGAGTTGGATGCTACACCACATAGAATCTATGCCAACTAATGGGAACAAGACCGGCTCCCTGTGTTAGGCTTGGGAAGGTCGCTCTCTCTCATATGACATTCGCCTGCTATGTCAGCCTCCTCGAAATGACTTGCACGCATTCTAAGACCTATATGGCTTTTCTATTACGAATAACACGATTCCATAACATTTCAGTTATCTAAAATATACAAAAATATAATTGCCAGTGTCATTAGAGAAAAATAAAATATAATGTGCACGTTGTTTTACCTTTGGTAGTTACGAATGTCTGTTTAGCGGTGTTATCCACGATATTTATGGGTTGTTAAGGGAACTGTACATACATGAGTGTATATCGAAAGATAACCTAAAACTCCACACAGAGGTAGAAAATGACAACAATTAGATACAAAATATTGCCTGATCCAATACTTCAAAAGCGCTGTAGAATATTACATTTAAAAACTACAGTAGACACTTGCTGCCTTCGGTTGAGCAATGTGGAGCCTCTGTGAGCAGCTATGTATGTCACAGTTTAAGTCTACACGACGTGGCATTGACCACCCCTCCACGTCAGTTGACAAAAGCTGCTGCCTTTCAAAGATCCATTTCACCTTTCAATTTCACGTACTTCCAGTTAATTTAAGAAGCTCATCCTTTGTGTGTATGTAACAGTTGTGGTTGTGTATCTGTGTGTAAATTTTGAGGTTAGCTTTCGATGTACATTCAAGTAGCTACAGTTACTTTATGACATCCGAGATTCATTTTAATCTGATGAGTTTGTGGTAAGGTGTAGTAGAGAAAAACTTTTTTGAGGGCGTTACAGGTGTGGCTTCTGAGGTAGTGCAGCTGTGCCATGGCACCATCTGTGTGAAAACGAAAGAAAGAGATGTGTTTAGGAATTGCGCAAAATAGATTGTTTCTGAGTATCTGCTCCTTCGTGTGAGTAGGCGCGTTAAACGCAAGCGCTCTGTCCTGGTTGTTTACTGTAGCTTGGTGCCGATTCCAGAACGGCACCATCTACGTTCATAAGCGCATGCGTTAAGGGCTAGGATGTCTGCTTATACACGGCTTCTTATGGGAGAAGGTGGTGCCGAGATTTCTCTGGTGCATAACTTACGCTTAATCCGCTAGAGTGCAGTAAAGCACGGGACTTAAGATAACTGTCTCTCTGTCGCGAAATCGTACACGGACGCTTCCTATCACATTCTCCATGAACTGTATTATCAAAATTTTACTGTATTCGTTACACCTGTGCGTAACAATATTACGGATGTAATAAATATCTATTTCCATTTCCCTGTACGTTCTGTTTGGTACAGTATATTATAAAATAGGATGGATTATTGATAAGATTACGCAAATCGTTCGAAATTGGTGCACATATTTATATTTTAACAACTCTTATTTATTTATTAATTATTTATTTATGGCACGGTCAATGCAATGCCTCACTGGCCGCCCCTGGGGCGTTATAGCATCGAATAGCTGTGGGATTAAAATTTCAGATCTGTTTAGTGGAATCAGGATATGTGTGTGTGTGTGCGTGCGTGTGTGCGTGTGTGTGTGAATTCAGAATTTTTTGACTGCAGCTTCTGGTTTTTATACACTGTATGCAATATGTCTATAGATTTTGTAAATGATGGGACGTCAGCTCAAGCCTCTTGTCGCGCACCGGGAAATGCAATTTCCTCCGATATCTTTAAAAAGCATTTAACCAGCACCAACGCGAAGTTTCTCTTTATCTTTTTCGTTTTCCTCTTTCTCCTTTTTCTCTTCCTTTCTCACTAACATTTATAACTTTCAAAAGTTTGGAAGGAACGCTTGAAAGGCCTTTCTATATTGCACTTCTGCCTTTTAAACTTTAGGAGTAGTTACAATAACTAAGATGATATGGGTTATTATAGACAAACAGCACTGAAAATATAACTTGTGTGTCTTAATATAAGTTACTTGGACTTGGTAACAGCAATAATATATGTATATCCGTCTTAAGAAACACATTTTTTTGTATTACTTCGCACCCACGTGCACAAGCGTGACAGACGACAGTGACACTTTTGCCCATATGTTACGCTAAATAACATTCAAGCAAGTTGTATGCACAAGATTAGCTTACCAGTAGGTTTTGTTCGCGAAAATTGCTCACAGGAAAGTGTGCTTCTTAGGACGGCAGGAGTATAGTACAATATATCTTAAATTTACAGTGTTTATGTGCTTTAAAATCGTTTAAATGTAATTATTTTGATATAATTTTATACTGGAATGTACCGGGTGAGAAAGAAGTATGGAACAATGTCTGTAACCCCGCTGTTTCAACTTTATGAAGTGATATTTTTTAGAAAAGCTGTAAGATATCAACATGTCCTCACATTACTGCGATTACAAATAAAGGGCGTGAGTTTTTTTTATTGTTTTTTAAGTGGCAACATTTCTTTTTTCTGCATTACTCCAATCCTCAAGTCTAAGAACGTACAAACAAAACTCTTTCACACCGCAATTTAAATGTATTAGTTCCTTACTGCATGTGTAATGAGCAAAAGAAAACGCATCATTACTTCAAATTCAGTAAATTTTGAATTAGTACAGTAGGCTACTTCAATACGTGACTTTGGATTGAACAAATACAGACAAAAGTTAAGCTAATAGGGACTTGCTTCATTGCAAAATCTCCCTGAAAGTAGTCATGGTACGACTTACAGAAAGTCAACGAATTGAAATACCAATGATGATGGGATATGGTGATAGGAGGACCCAAGAAGAGGTTTGTGTCTTGTTTAATTTTTTGTTGTTATAATTTATGTCCTCCAACGTTAAGTTATATCGGACGATGAATGGAAGGGTGAAATGGTGCTCAAATGAGCCCGGGGTCCATGGAGCTTAGAATCACTCGACATTCGTCCTTCAGGATAAGGGAAAACCCCGGAAAAAACCTTATCCAGGTAACTCACCCTAACCGAGATTCGAACTCGGGACCTCTTGAAAGTGAGGCAGACGCGCTACCATCTGCGCTACCGAGGCGGGCTCTTGTTTAATGAAATGCATCCAGAACGAAAGATTACTCATTCTACGGCAAACAAAATTTTGAAAAAAAAAATCAATGAAACTGGAAGTTTTAAAAATAAGGCAAAGTCTGGAAGGCTAAACCGAGTTACAGATGGTGATAAAGCTTTTGATGTTTTGTTATTAGTTGAAGAAAACCCACATTTATCTATTCGCCAGCATATTATCGAAGGCAGGTGGTGAATTACCTAAATCATGAATTTTCAGGAAGATAGATTGTGCAGAAGAGGAAGTATTGAGTGGCCGCCAAGATCTCCTGACCTTAACCCCTTAGACTTGTTCTTGTAGGGATATTTGAAGTGGAGGGTTTACAATGACCAACCAAGAAATCTTTGAAGAGTCAAAGCAAAGAATTGGGCAAGAAATGTAGCTGATCAAGCGAACAGTATTGCTGGAACCATTAACTAATTTCAAAGACAGACTTTGGCATTATTTGGCAGTAAATGGAGGCCATTTAGAGCACGTTCTGAAATGAATTCATCATATGGTACAACACAACACCACATAATTTTGTTATGTGTGTTTTCTTGTTTTAAATTTCATGTGCTGTAATCTTACTGATAAATTTAAATTACAGTTCAAAAAAAAAAAAAAAAAAAAAAAAAAAAAATCTACCGGACGTTCCGAGACATAAGGGGAAAAAAAACGTTTTCATTTAAAAAAAATCACGCCTTATTCACTTTCATAGTAACATGAAAACATGTTACCTCACAGCTTTTGGAAAAACTGTCACTTCACAAAACTATGAGAAAAAAGTTGCAATCATTGTTCTATACCTTTTACTCACCCCTATTTCAAATTGCATGAAGAGAAATGAAATTCAGGTAATTACTGAGCTGTTACGAAAGTACCACTCCTAATAAAGTTCACCGTGATCAGTCTTCCAGGAAAATTTTGTCAATGCTATTTTAGATTTAAAATCTGCAATGGACATTGTATGTCTATGTCTATGTGTGTGTGTGTGTGTGTGTGTGTGTGTGTGTGTGTGTGTGCGTGCGTGCGTGCGTGTGTGTGCGTGCGTGTGCGTGCGTGCGTGGGTTGCATGACGTTAAGCGGAAAGGAATCGTGCAGTGAGACAAGTGTACTATGTCTCCGAAGATAAGATTTCATGGTCACAATAATAATTTGTCACCAACTCATCAGTCTTTACTGATAACGTAATTTTGCACGTATTTTTTTTAAATGTAATTTACGTCCTCCAACATAAAGTCATATCGGACGATGAATGAAATGGGTGAAATGCTGCTCAAATGAGTCCGGGGTCCATGGAGCTTAGAGCTACCCGACATTCGTCTTTCAGGATAAGAGAAAACCCCGGAAAAAACCTTATCCAGGTAACTCACCCTAACCAAGATTCGAACACGGGACCTCTTGAACGTGAGGCAGGCACGTTACCATCTACGCTACCGAGGCGGGCGTTGCACGTAATTCCTGAAGTTTGCAATCTCTTGAATTTATTCTCTCTGTCTCATTTACACCAAAACAGGAAACACCTTACTTTACTCAGTGATAACTGAAGGATCGCAGACGAAACAGCATTGACTGCAATGATAAAAAAAGGTAGAATTATCAAAGTAATCTCATAAAAGTTTTTGATGGATAAATCGGAGATTGGAACACGAGCAGTTTTGAATGAGATTTGATGACTTTCTCACGATTAAAAGAGATTATATGAAGACTACAAAAAGAAATACAATAAAATACTTAACTTACTAATTAATTCACCTTTTTACTCCCTGTTTCTCTTTGTATTATTTGGGAGTCGCGCTATTTTGGTCAAGCTAACTTTGAACATTTATGGGGAAAACAGTTGACGATCGCATATTGACAGATGCTAGAGAGAAGATAAAGATGATAAGAATGCTATGGAGGTGATCAAAGCAGACAAATGCTAGGAGGGTGATAAAAATATCTGATAAACAGAAAATGTTTCGTAGCATTTTATTGGTCAGACGTAATATGACGTAGTAAGAGTTGTGGAATAGCCTGATCATGTAAAGAATTTACCGGAAATACGTGTTTCGAGCCTTCTGAGTAAAAATAAAAAATAAAAACAAACTTTTGGAAAAATAAGTAAACGCGCACGCGCGCGCGCGTGTGTATTTAACTTGTACGCCGTGTGTCGTGAACTGCAGAACTCGTTAGCGAAGGGTCCGTCTCAAAGTGGCTCCAATTGTGGTTAAAACAGCATATGTTTAAGAGATTTCATGACAGATTTGCATTTTTTTGGAAATAACCTACTCATTCGGAAGGAATTTTGTATAATCTTATCTAATATGGCATAAGAAATAGTATAGCGTAAGTACTAAAACGAATACAGTAGGACTTAGTACAGTATGAGCCATAAGGGGCAGTATGTTTTCATCACAAAATGCATCACTGCAGCCACGGCTAATTTGTCGACTGCAGTAGAGCTTACTGACTCGGCTGGCTGTATTAATGTTCGGTCCTCTTGACTGAACAATTGCCATTGTATACCACTTTCCTGCTGCATAAAATTCTTTTCGGCAGATTCTAAGAACTTCCCTTTCCAGAACGTTCCGCTTTTTTAGTCGCGAGTTGAGTGATAATATATTTTGTTTATTAACGACGCTGGCAATTATTACCAGGATCATATCAGAAACTTCGACATATCGGAATTTCGTCCTACAGGAGTTCTTTTGCATGACAGTAAATCTAATGAAATGAGGCTGTCCCTTTTAAGCACACTTAAAAATCATCAGCCTGGGCTTGGTTTGAACCCGAGGCCTTTGAATCAGTAGGCGAGCTCCTAACCAGACCAACACGAGTTGGATAGTTAAAAAAAAAAATATTCTTTCAGTGGATGTGAGAGGAGCATTCAGTGAGTAAAGTGGTTGCAGTTCCGCAGTTTAATGAGTAATTCGATTTGAGGATCGGTTGTATTTCTGTGTTTTGAAAACCACTGACTACCAAAAAGAGTTTATACAAACATACAAAGAAGTGACTACGATGACGCTATTGAAGAGCTATAAATCAATTTGACATATTTTGCGGTCGGACAGGTTAACATGCTGATGATAATTTTAACAATTTTGCAGCAGTATTAGATGGGTATATAAAGAAACTTTACCCTTTTAATGCCTTGGAGGCCTAGTTGTCATTTGTAACATTTTTCGGAATACTTGTCAATCACTTGGTCCTAAATCTGCGCATCTGCTTCGTCATTTCCGAATAGGTTATGGCCCTGAACTTGGTGCTGTGCTTCTTTATTCTCCAGATTCTCATAGGCAAGTAATTTCATGTCTCCAAAAACGTGGCCTAAATAGGTTCAATAGATTGTCGTTTAAGTGCGTAACATCCCCATCCCCAAACAAGTACACTCAGTTATTTCAAAATACTCGCATGGGCGTTTTTTAACATCCCTAAAATATAAAACACTTTCAAATACTTAACATAAACAAGGAAAGAAACTAAATAAATACTGACATTGAACTTTTGCGAACGTGCAATCGATACTAAACCAATCTAAAACAATGTAATCCATTTTGCTCTTGATTACAACGTATGGAAAAAAAACCTCTACATTTCTTTGTGTATTTGCATCATGTGCACAACATAGCGCACAAAGAAATTTGGAATTAGTATCCTATATCCCACTCGTTTGGTAGAATCACTAATACAATCAACAAGTCAGCTACGCTTTTATCAGGAACCTGGTTAATCTGATTTTCTGACTGTCAGTTTTTGAGCTGAAGTTACAACCCTCTGGATCAGGGGTTATCATTTTGTAGCCCCTTGATTAAAGCTTTATCTAGACTGATGTTTTGGTCCAATCATTGTTCACGAGAGACCAGTGTAACTACAGGTGAAACATTTCGTTTCGTAATCCCTCAATCGAGCGCAAAACATTTACTCGCATTGTTGTCCTATTCATTTGCTGTTCAAGCCGGATGAGGAGTTTTGGTAATCAAATATAATGCTGCGAGAAAAGTGTGAAATATTTCAGAAGATGCTACGTGTTACCCCTTCATGTTGAACATGAAAATGAACTCACAGAAGTATTCAAACTATATGTTACATTCTTCAAGTAATCTTTCTTTTTCTGCTACACTGTGTTTGTAAATAGGTAATGCTATGCAGCTAAAGCTTTTAACAACACTTTACCTAGGTAAACTGTATAGAACGGCGAACTGCGCGACAAGGCCATAATTATAACGTCAAAGTGATTATATGTACACTTACGAAATACCTGCTCAGTCGGTAGGGCACCTGCCTGCCGTGCTGGGGGTACCGGCTTCATTCCCGGCTGGTGGTGAGGGTTTTTCTCCAACCAAGATGATTCCCCATCTTCCACAGAGTCTGCCCGCCTCGGTAGCGTAGATGGTAGCGAGTCTGCCTCACGTTCAACAGGTCCCGAGTTCGAATCTCGGTTAGGGTGAGTTATCTGGATAAGGGTTTTTCCAGGGTTTTCCCTTATGCTGAAAGACGAATGTTGGGTAACTCTAAGCTCTATGGACGCTAGACTCATTTGAGCATCATTTCACCCATTCCATTCATCGTCCGATGTGACTTAACGTTGGAGGACGTAGATTAAAAAAATCCCCAGAGTCTGAAAGTATCAATGAGAGTGAGAATGTGTGAGGGATCTAATGATACAACCCAACGATTACGAGTTAACACCATCGATATATTCCATAAGGAGCACGGGACATGAACACTGCAGTTAAAGGCGGGATATAAATGAAGAAATGAAAAGGGAATACCTACAAGTTCCACGAGGCCAAAGGTCACACTCTACTAAAGCTCAATAGCAGCAAAATAATGGCACAGGAAGGTGACTACGCACTAAGGACATTCATATGTCATGCACTGATTCAGGTGAACCAACAAACAAGGATGCTATAAGCTCTTTATTAGAATCAATACAACGTAAATTACCAGTGCTAAATATTTCAGGCAAGAGTTTCTGCATGTCACAGTTATATCCAAGTATTCATTGGACAAAACATGGTGTGGAATAATGTTTTTGTCTTATGATCCGGAAAGCTAACTTAGAATGTCTGTTGGAATCAATTGCTTGAATAAGGGGGTTGCCCTCGACATGATATTGGGCAACTTTTATGCTACATGCATTACAGCTTATTGGAGAGTTCATTTCATATATCAAGATTTATCCGGTTTAGAGTGTGTTTAAAGGATTCTTTGTTAATTGTTATCTTCGAATATACACTTTGCCATTCAAAACCATGACTACGAGTTATATATAACTTCTTTTAGGTATATCATTCAAAAGTGATCCATCCTATTTATACCATTATAATCATGTGATCTGATGACAATTAATTAATACCTCAATATAAATTTACATTAAAAATAATCAGCGATAAAAATCCTGGTAATTAAGTACCTACAATAGTAAGTCGCCACAAGTGGTTGTCTCAAATATGGTCACCCTAAGTAGTCTACCGGGAAATATAATGAATCATTTGGAGAATTTAATGTCGGGAAGGCACGTTGGCCATGGTAGCTCAAGGGGTTAGAGTGACTGGACGGAAACCAGGAGATCCGTGGTTCAAATCCCGGCCATGGCATTGAATTTTTCAGTTGGCTCTAATTAATTTAAAATATCTAATTTGTACAGATTCACAAAGTAAAATTTAAAGCATCTTAAGTAATAAAAACAAGAAACCAACAGTTGAAGAACAGAACTAGCTCTCCATAACTTATTATGTGGATCTCATTCCTATTAAAATTACTGGTGATGAACAAGAAGCAAAGGAAAAAACAACACTTACCGGTGAGATGCAAAAACATTTCTTATCTGATCTTAAAGCATATCTCAGAAGTTTAAATAAGAAATTGTAAATACTGAATGGATGATGATAAAAGTCCCCAATAAACTTTCGGAAATTAGAATGGAATATTCAGCAATAATCAAAACCACCTAAAGAACAGAAAGGATCGGATAATTTATGCTCCATTATAAATTGGTGGGAATTGATTCGTGAGCAACTTCTAACTAAAATTCTGTATAACTGCTGCAAAATAATCTTGACAACAAAACATTATTTAGAACCGTATAGATTAAAATGCAATCCTACAGGCAAAAAGAAGCACTGAATGACCCTACAGCTATTTTTAACACTTAAATTTATGTGCGCCATTTAAATACCAGTGCCATGATTTTTATTTGTATGCTCTAATGAATTTTGTGTTAGTTTTTCAAAGTTAAAATATTTTTTTTTTTTTACAATACTTGATTTGTAAGTTAATCATTGTAAATACGTATTTGGTTCTGTAAGCTAAATTTACAATACATTTGCCAATTACATGGAAACAGGAATGAAATAGGTCATTAATACTTACTATTAGCTAGTTCTAGCTTTCAATACTTACTGTACCAGTAGGAAGTGACGTCATACCAATAGCTTAATACTTACGGTACCCATAGGAAATGACATAATACCAAACAGAATAGTAGCAATTTTGTTTTATTACTGCTTTCTACAGGGTTTCCAAGTATTGCAAAAAATATTTGGTTAACCACGAACTGTAAATTACGTATCAGATCTGGAATACACCTATCATTTTGCTTAAAATTGTCGACATTTTCAGGGAATGCGTTACTCCCATCATACACTGTGTTCAGCTCTTCCTGTATTTTAAACAGCTGTTTAAACGATACTTGAATATAAGATTAATAGTGTTGGTTCTTAAAACTGTTGCTCATTTGTTTTCATGCATGTACTGAAACCAATATAACGTTATACGCATTTTACATGACCTAGTTGTTCATTAAAAAAAAAGCTAGAAACAACTAGGGAATCTAACTCACTAAAGTTCAGATATTCAACATAAAAGCTTCAATTTAATCCAATCTCCAACGTGAGAGGCATTTCCTCAACATCATTGTTGTGATATTAATGGGCTTCTAAAATGAACAGGTTTATGGAGGAGTGTTCGAAATTTTCAGTGCCAAGTGAAACTTTTCGAGTAGGAATCGTACACTTAGGTGCTGTCGATCGTTGATGAAATTCACTCCTTGTTGAAGAAGTATACCGGAAGCACGTGCGTAATCTCTATGCCACCCACGCACGGTGCAGCTGTAAAGGGCAAGTGGAACGTATTTGGAAGAGCTAAAGACATAAAATGTAAATAGCGTAGTGACAGTGCACTTGTTATTGTGACGCAGTGAAGCGTAGTTTAATCATTTTAAATCGGAATAATACGAGACTTAGCTTTGATAAATCGTGAAACCAGAGTGAAAGCATTATAGCTTTGGGAGAAAAGGTAAGTGAAAGCCACAGTCTAAGACGCAGATTAAGATTTGTTTCATTCACCTCAGAGAAATAAAACATAATCATATGATGATGATTATGATGATGATAATAATAATAATAATAATAATAATAATAATAATAATAATAATAATAATAATAATAATAATAATAAATATTGATTTTAATGTAAATCATTCAGTGTACTTAGTTCATCAAGCTGATTTCTTCATTTCTATCAATTAGCACCCTTGAGGTCGTATTATTTAAAATCAGTTTTTATTGACACTCTTTAACTGCTGAGGTTCCCAGCTTCCCATATTGGGCGTGAAAGTTTTTCTCAGAGACATCTTTATTACACTTGAGATTCTTCTAACATACCGCAACATGTGACACAAGTCAACCGTCTTTACTTCCTTTCCTAAGGAAATCATGTTACTGTTCACCAACGGAAAGAAAGTCCCCTGACAGGAATGTGCTACTCTTATCTGTTTCAAAACAGTACGACAAGGACAGTGAATGTGTGACAGAAAACGCATGCTACAAAAGGAGTAGAACTGCTAAAAAACATGCTTCCTAAACAAAAGGAAATCACTCAGTGTAACGAAACCGAGAAGGTATTATTCACACAAGTAGGAGGCGTCGGAATGTTTTTTGAATGGGCTGGAACTGAACTGACCTTAGTGTCATAACTACAAGCAGGGTATCGGAAACGCAAATTTCCGCAGCTTCTCCTAGGACTTCCTTTGCTGTAGCAAACTGTAAAAGTATTTTTACTTCGAAAAAAAGAATCCATTGTTTTGAACCAGCGAACTCCGGAACCAGAGGCTAGTATGCTACCCAGACAACAGAGGAAGACGATGATATTGGCGTGTAGGGCATAACATGCGTTAGTTTAGCAATGTGGAAGATTCTGGAATAGATACCGGGTTCAAGCCTCGACGAATGTGGTTCAGGATACACAAATCTTATTTCTATTCTATTGCTCATTTTCCAGTCATCTTTCTTCCTGCATTGACGTCGCCTAACATATACGCTTCACCACTGTTATTGCCTCTTGGAAATACATTTAACACGTTTGAGCAAGGATTGATCTCGACTGTTTTATTAGCGACACGCTTTTATAGTTTGACTTTTAGCATCTTCTCCGTTTCGTGTGTTTACGACGTGTGTTAGTAACTTCTGTGCTGTCAGGTGTTTTAACAACAGGTCTTCCAAAGTTATTGCCACCCCGAACTTAAATGTTACTGTCCCCTATAAATGCTGTAACCTGTAAATCTCCTGTTGGTCAATTTTAAAAGTCTATTTAGAACCTCAACATCATAACTTTCAAAGGAGCAATGAATTTTGTTTTTTGTACGTTCCTTGTGCTAAACTGACCATTGAAAACATTGTAAAAAATGACAAAAACCAGTCACTGCTAATGACGTGTCTCTTAAGCGATTAATGCAGCGCCTATTACACTTAAAACACTGTTGCAATTGTTGCAATCAATCACTGCCGAACCACTGAATTGTAACTGATATTGAACTGCACTCGGGGGTTGGGGGGATGCTCTGAACTTTCACTGTCAACTGTCCACTCCAACACTCCCGTCATTTTTAAAACACGAGATCACTTAGTTCAATTCAACTGAGTTTCTGGCCTTGACAGCGATGGTCTGCACATTATATAAGCCAAACACATGGCGGAACGTTCTAGAAGAGGAATTTTCTGGAACAGTAACTACCCAGACGGCATATAGCGAGTTTGTCGGGACTGTTGTTCCGTCAGAGAACTGGCCAGATAGATGACCGGGCTCAGTAGCGATAATCCCTTCGCAGCCGCGGTGACAATATGCCTAAAGAGACTTGCAACAAAAGCTATATGTCCCATTATCCTACCCTTCTGCATCCCTTTTGTCTGTACCTCAACAAGGTTTCGTTGTAAGGATTCTATTACATTTCTATTACAATATCCATGCATCGTACACGCTACATTGTTATGACTATTCTTATTATTACGTTATTCTTATTGTATTTGCTAAACTGTAAGTATGCTTCACCCTTAAAAATAATTCATAGATGCTCATCTCTCTTAGATTTATTTTCAGAGCTCGTACAGGCTGTACATGCGAAAGTTTATACTTATTTTTTGTAATTTACGTCCTTCAACGCTAAGTCATATAGGAAGACGAATGAAATGGGTGAAATGATGCTCAAATGAGCCCAGGGTCCATAAAGCGTAGAGTTTCCTAACGTTCTAAGGTAAAACCCCGGAAAAATCTTATCCAGATAGCTCACCCTGACCAAGATTCGAACTCGGGACTTCTTGAACGTGAGACAGACACGCCATCATTTATGCTACCCACGCAGGCATTTTTATTTTGTAATTATATAGTAAATGATACCAATTTTTAATCTGAAAGGTAAGATTAGTCGGCGTTCTAATGTTAAACAAGGACGGCAGGTACATTGCATTATTAGTGTATGGATTTCTTTCTAAATATATATTGCAATTTGCATGGTAAAGTTACTTTACGGTAAATGGGAAATATGGAATGCACGGTGTCTCAACTTCAGAATTAAATAAAAAGTGGATCTTGTGTACACTGTGTCGCATTTATAGAAAAGAAAAGAGAAGTTTGTAGCGAAATAATAAATTTTGAAGAAAGCAAAGTTAGTTATTTCCACCATTTAGGTCAATTCGTTACAAATATTTTTAACACTTTAACCGCAAATCCTTCAACCCCAAAAATCTTGCGTGGTGAAAAGTGGTACATTATACTACCTCTTAGAGATTTTAATGAATAGAGGTTTAATCTAGAGATTTCATTGGAAAAGTTAGATAAGATTTGAAAATTTCTGTTTTCAGCGTATACAACTTTAATAAAAAAGAACTATGAAATATAGAATACTTGAAGTTTAAGCTCTTTGTATGTGAAGTAAAATGTACAGTACAAAAAACTTAAGTTTTCTGCAAATAGCTTGCAAAGTTCCCAATATTATCGTAAGTATTATATTATTGAGAAACCATAAGGAATAAAAGACGTAATAAAACTGATAAAATGTAGATCTATTTTATGTATGCACGTATGGTGGTTTTTTATCAGAGGTTCATAATTCGTATAAGGCTATGAAAACAAACGATAACAGAGGATTTAGGTGGCTAACACACAGAAGATTTTGCTGTATTCATATGGTAGCGTTAGAAAATAAAAAACTTAATATTTGTATTTGAAAATGATTCCTAGGGCTATAGTCTACACAGTCTGAGTATATACAGAAGCCTGCTGCAGGTCTTTGTGATTGATTACGCTTAATTTGTGTTTGAATTGCGACTGTGTACTCAGTTTCCATCTGACGAGCTATATTCAATACCAGGGGTCAGATGTGAAAACTGGCTGCTAACATTTCCTCTGTGCAGCTATTTTCCGTGCTACTCAACCAATGCTTTGAACATTCATTAATCAGCATAAGTGTTTTCTACAGTTCTCCACACATTTGGCTGTTAAGGGAAAATGTCTATAATGAGAAATACGTTTCTTTGAAGGCGTTAAAACTTATTTAACTTCGATTAAATATTTAAGGTATTAAAATAATAAAATGCAAGTGTTGAATTTTCTGCGAATAACCTGCGAAATACTCTCGCCACTCTCATTTTGCGCAATGGTTTACCCACAACTGGCAAACGTTAAAAAATGTAAGCAAAAAACGCATTATACAAAAGTAAATCCCTTTAAAACTGGCAATTTATTACGAGATAAATAACATTTTTTTGTCACTTCTGCAACTGAATTTTTGAATACCTTTTTAATACCCTCGATGTTCATTTGTTTCTTTTGATACCATGAAAATCGTATGGAACCAGCTATAGGAACAGTTTTTAAAACATTTAACTATGACATATTCTGTATCCTCTGCTGTCTACAACGAGAACTATAAGGAAACGATTTACCATCCCCTGAATTCGCAAAAATAAATTTAGAAGCCGTTACGTTAGGATTGTGAATTTGAACATAGTTCAAAAAGGTTATGCTGGACGAATTACAAACTTCTATACTTAAGTCCGACAGGTTAAAACTGAATGTAGAGAGTTCATATATTCACACAGTACAGCCATTCTTTAGAAAGAAGGAAAGAAAGAAAGAAAGAAAGAGAGTGAGAGAGAATGAATTTCATGAATGAATTTTTCTAAGATTGCACTAGCGATATTAGATCAAAGTAAAGTAACGTTGAGATACCAACATACAAATAAAATGTAGATACTAATATATTTTGAATATTGTGAACATGAGAAACATAAAATTAGAGCACTTGTAAGAGGAAAAAATGTTGAAATGTTCATTAAAATATACGTTTGATTCCAGTAACATGTTCATGACAATTATTTTCGAAATATTCATTGTTCATTGGTGTGCATTTTCCCAATTGAAATCTACTTCGGTACGTCATTAATGAATATCTGAATGTGGGGATTCCCCTTTCACTTTATCCACTATGTACATTAAATAGGAAAGCATTGCATCTTACCCAAAAATTGAAAATGTAATGATTTTACCAGAAATCTTTTGGAATCCCCTGAAACCAAGAACAGCATATTTAGAAAAAAGTCCGCCCGCGCCCGTTGATCTATGGGAAACATAACCCAAAATTAAAAGTGGGTTGAAAACTAACTTTGATATGTAAGTTTAGCATTTTCCAAGGGGGCAACACAATCTTCAGAAACATTCTCGCAAAAATCACCCTCAACAGCGAAACATTTTAGAAAATTTTGATTTTCTGAAAAATGTCTAACGAAATTGTTTAAAATAGCATATGTTTGAAGTATGTTCATGACAAACGAAATGTGTAATTCACATTTCCTGGGAAATGCCCTCTATGGACATCTTTATTTTTAATTACTTATATTTAACTGGTAAACTGCAAGAGTTAGACAAAATCTTGCGATACATAAAAATGTAGATTTCATCAAAGCACAACATATGTATATGAATTGTTTTGAAGTTAGTGTATTGCTCTTTATTGGTTGGAATTTTCAAATATTTATACTTTTCGCAAATGCCAAGTCATTCGTTATTTTGTTCCTTTATGTTAAATAAAGCAACTGCTGTTTTCACTATTTACAAAATCTTGATCTACCTGAATATACACTGGCGGATAATGAAATGTAACACCCTTCTGGACTGTGGTCATTGAAACATGGACATAATATGTGGATATTGAGGAGTTAGGTACTGGTGAATGAAGTTATCATATTTGCTATGATATAATGCTGTAATGATGTATTTACTTTTAACTTAACTCTCCATTAAAGTTAAGAAATCCTTGATGGCGTCCCAAATGACCTTGTTGTCGACGGGCCCTAAAACACCACCACCTTGATGGCGTTGCATTTTTTTTCACCAGTGTAGTACCTTGACGAAAATATAACAAAATATAACACTTAAAACCATAAAATGTACACACAGGACCAAAAATGGGAAAATTGCGAAACTATGGAAGAAAATATATTCCTGTTCAATTCAAAAGCAATAACTGAAATTCAAGTGAGAAGAAACCCTAATAATTATTTAATCGTATCATCGTAGAATTTTATTTACTTTTACTGCGATTTCATTTAATAAACTATTTTTGTGTAGATTTCTGTATACTGAGATGTACTATTTGAGGGTGGTCTGAAAAGTTTCCGACCTCAACAGGAAGGTGACAGCACTCATAAATAAAAGCTAGTGAATTTTGCTGTTGACAGTTACTCCCCAAAGTTTCAGTCATTTTGGACGCTCAGTTGTTATGTAACAGTCGTTTGAGTGATTGATGCGAGTGTATTTATGAAAATGGCGAGTATCGAGCTGTCATTGAATATATTTTTTTTTTAAGGCAATACGCCTACGCAAATCAAAGATGAGTTGGATTTTGTGTATAGGGACTCTGCACCATCATTTAACACAGTGGAATTTTGGACAGTTGAATTTAAACGTGGCCGTAAGAGCTTGGGAGACGATGAACGTTCGGGACGTCCAAAACTGCAACTACCGACGAAAACATCACCAAATGGTGCTAGACGACCGCCTAATTAAAGTGAGTGATAGCAGAGGCTATGAACATGTCAAAAGAACGTGTTTGCCACATATTAAATCAACATCTGTACATGAGAAAGCTGTTCGCGCGTTGGGTTCCGCGTTTGTTCACATTAGACCAAAAACGTGTTCGAATGAACATTTCCAACGCTCTGTTGGCGCAGTTTAGGCGCAATAAATGGGAGTTTTGGCGTCGAATAATTACTGTAGATGAAACATGGATACATGTGGATACGCCCGAAACAAAAATACAGTCCAAACAGTGGAACTGCAAAGGGGGAACCGGCTCCAAAAAAAAAAAAAAAAAAAGCAAAAGCTGTTTTTTGGCTGGTAAAGTGATGGCGACTGTTTTTTTGGAGATAGTCTTGGAGTTATTGTAATCGATTATCTTCAAAAAGGAAAACCCATTACAGGAGCATACTGAGCATCATTACTTGACAAGCTGAGCAGAACTTGCGGAAAAACGGCCACATTTGTAGAAAAAGAAAATCCTGTTTCACCAAGACAACGCACCGTCTCACACCTCAGCGGTTTGCATTGGCGAAAATCCACGAATTACGGTTTGAACTGCTTGACCGTCCGCCTTGCTCACCAGATCTGGCCCCAAGCGACTTCTTTTTGTTCCCTCATCTGGAAATTGGACTCGGAAGACAGAGATTTTCGTCAAATGAAGAGGCAATCACCTTTATGAACAATTGTTTTACAAAGAAAAAACGCCGGGTTAAACAGATGGGAGCATCATCGCTGGGAGAATTGTGTAGAGTTGCAAAGATATTATGTTAAAAACTGCTGTCTTATATCTTTATTAGGTGTGAAACTTTTCAGACCAGCTATTTATATCTTGCAATCAAGCGCGAGATGAAAGTGCATTAAGGGTTTGCTTTCACATGCTCGTTTTCGCATTTTTGCTTGTGCCATTCGGGGCATTTGTTGACGATCTCAGTAACATTCTGCTGTTTCCGATACAATAAGAACGAATATGATACATGTGAGAAACTGCAGAACTATAGTCTGATTGCTACTTTTCTACCGTGCTGCAGTAATTTCAAATTGTAGTAATTTCAAATCACAGCAGATACTCTGCGTAGACGTTCATCTCAGTGGAATTAGTTCAATGGACGAGTGCTGCTGTACGTATCTCAGTTTAAGTCGCGAAGTTTCTTATATTTGTTGCTGCAAATGATTTCTTAGCTGTCGTATTGTAGTAAGATATAGGATAAAGAACTTCAAAGTGGCTGAAAAGTATATAAACAAATTTGCTGTTTTGTCAGGTAGCAAACGTCCCCTGCAGTGCGTTGACATATTTAGATACCGTTCCTCAGAATGCAAGTAGGTCAAAAGCTATTATCACCAGATATGCGCTAAGCGAAGACAAACATTTTGTCCCAGTGAGGTGTAATCGATGCAAGAGGAAGAAGGTGAGAAGTATGTCCTTGCTAAATGAAGCGCTTCCCTCTGGGAAAGCAAAGGGTCTTCAGTTTATTTAATCTGGATAGTTTACTCTTTATGTAAATGACTGCTGCTAAAGAGCGGCTTATGTTCAGAAAAACAAAGTTTGTACCAAAATATAGAACAACTATGTTTCTCAATACTAGTATTTTTTCTCTATAAATCGTTTTACGCACTATAAGAGCTGATAAAGAGGGAGGGACAGATAACACTCAAACATTCCAAAATTGCCAGAATATTTATTTACTTGTCAAACTTCATGACATGTATTTTATTTCTGTTGTGACTTTTTTAATTGCAAATATTCAAGGGCTCCCTCCCACAAACAAAGCAATGGTGACAGGCAGAAATAATGTTATCTTTATTTTGAAATAATGTTTAAGGCCCATTCTTGTCATATGAAACACCATTCTTTAACTCTTTGTATTTTCTTCTGCTTCTTTAAGCTTTCCTTAGCATTTTTTTCTTGGTGTCATCTATTTGGTATTTCAGTTTTTCTCCCACCCATTCTTCTCATTCCTTTTATTTTTATTTGAGTGGCATCTGGCAGATGTCCTCTTATTTTTATGATGTCCTGATCAGTTGCTTTTTTCTTCTGCACAGGGTGTAAGATACACTTCTGTTCCTTAGCTCGTCAGTGAAAAGTTTTCGTTCATTATCATTTCCGTCTGCCGAATCGTGTCCATTTCCCTCTAACACCATTTTCTCTCAAAGCTGTAGATTCTTTTCATTCCCTTTTCCTTGTTCATGTTTGATCTACATATAAAACTACGCTCTAAATGCAGAAGCTTCTTCTTTAGCTGTAAACTGAGATGGCCCATCAGTAGTGCGAGTGCGGTGAAAGATAATATGTGGGACTCGCATTCTGAAGGTCCAGAATTCGGTCCCAGTAATCAACCAATCCAACTTCCCGTCTTTGCATTTAGTTTCACCATAATTTTAATCCAGTATGCTACCAAGAAGTGTTGCCACGTGGTGGAAGTAGCGCTCTGCGCTGTAGTCGCCTGTCTTTGTTGGGGGGGGGGGGGGGGGGGAGGGCCTATACTGCAACTCGTGAAGCTAGGGCCCGTACGAAGACACCTGGCGCCGAGATGAATGTTCAGTTCATGTCCCATGAACCGTTTCCAGCGCATCCGCTGGGTACTTTTATCCCCCTCCCAACCCTCTGGGATCCAACAAACACCACCCTGTTTAAAGGCTCAGTATTGTCGCGAACGCATTGTCGATTCGAGGCGGTGCGGGAAACGAGTTCAAAGAGACGGGCAGTGCAGTGCGAAGATAAAAGCTCGCCGAAACGGTGGGGGGAATGAGACGAATTTCTAGAGAGTTCTCTTTCTTCTAGCGCCGTCTTGATTGTTTTATAACATTCCGGATAGTGAGTAATCTATAAAAAAGAGAGCCGCCTTCCGCCACTGGCAGTCAGTCGGTAATTGGACGCGTGCTTGTGAACAGCTGTGTGAGCTGTGTTTGTGGTCGATGACCTTGCAAGTTGTATTGTGTATGTGACGTAATTCTGGACTACCAGATTGATTTTTACGGAAATAAAGAGCAATTTTTAGTGTTAATAACCTGGACTTTTAATATCACGAGCCCACAAAGTCACAGTATAGAGTCCCTTCCCTACTTCTACCGCTCTACTTCTAGTAACACATGAAACTAAATGATAATCACGGAAGTAAATCTGAAATGAGTGCAGAGTATCACCTCGTCATTTCCACAGGACTGTGAAGAAATATCAATCAAGGAGGAGATCCTGTTGCAATTTGAACCGTACATTTTCTGCCTTCAGTGTACCCATTTCTAAGCTGTGGTTTCTATTTAAACGTTTACACATATGCCAACACGTACTACCAAATCCGCTATAACCGCGTTTTAAGTTTCAATAAGATATTTTTAGTATTTTTTTTAAATGAAAAATACTCAATTCCGATGAATTGCATTCACTCCTCCAGCTGTTTCAGGGGAAAAATCATTTTAAATATAATTTTTTGTAACATCTTCATTTGTTGAATATCACGGGCAATTTAAAAGTGTAGCAAAAACCATATGCTGTTTTTAAAGTTTATTATCCCAGATTTTGGGATGAAAATTTGAAGGATAACATTGCATGGAACATTTTAATGTGCAGAATTGTAAGAAAAATTAAGTCGAGTACGAGACACTGGAAGTTAACATAGGCCATTAGAGTTTATGTTCTTGGACGTTTAAGTTGTCACGTGTTGAAGTCTTAAAGCGCTCTTAAGAACAAAAACCATATAATATGAAAATTTTATTTAAATTTTAGGCATATAAGCTAATTTAAAATGTTTTAACAACTTTAAGGAAATTCAGCTACAGGTGCCCTTAACAGCTTCGGCTACCCACGCCGTTATGGAGATTGTAACCACTTGGATCTCTATCCATTTTTATGAGAGGTCGTGTGGAAGACTGCTCATGTTAATTTGGGGGAGGGGATCCGTCTCCTTCAGCTGTCGTGGTGCGGGCGCTGCGGACCCTTAGCACTCGTGGTACCTCTGACGTTACTAGAGAAACCTCGGGCCGAACATTCGAGTCCCTCCCGAAGGGGAGTTGTTCGGATTGGGTTGGACTCGAGGGGGTAGTGTGTTCCCGACACCCGTGGGAGATCGGGTATCTCCGGCCAGACCCCGGCCGTCCGGAGGGGGTAGAGAGTTGCCTAGGAAGTCCCGGATAGCCTGCATAGCTAGTAGAAAGTGTGCTAGTTCACCAGGCCGCCCCCCACCGAGGTTATTCGGTAGTCTTTCCTGCGGGGTTGACGCGCGTAATTGGCGTATCCACTTCCATCCCATCTTGACGTTGTTAACAAATCAGATATTGCCCTACTGGAAAGAGCCCCATGGTTTTCATCGCTCCCGGGTTGCGGAAGGCCGAGATCTTCGGATTTTCGGGTAGATCCTTCGAGTTTAAGAGTTATTAGAACGACTTAGTGGTATGAGAAACTTACGGCAGGTACTAACTAACATTAATGATAATAAAATTAAATATGAAAAATTAATGCTACATGATCAGAGAAGAAACAGTTTTCGCATTTACATTTTTAACTTCTCTAATATACATTACTCCCAAAAATTCGATTTTAAGATTTCACTATTAATACGTTTTAAGATCCTCTGAGTAAAACCGATATTAGGACAATGACCTTTTATGAGTGGCTAAGTAAGTAGCACAGCTTTTTTACTTAATTTTTGACTACCAGGAAATAGATCCAGTTTCTTTGCTAGTTTAGATAATTATATATCCTAAAAGAGGCGCGCTAAATTATAGTATGGCGACCATAAATCGGCATTTGCTCTTAATCACTAGGCCTTGCACTCTGGAAAATACTCGTAGCAGGGTGCGCACAAGATTTTACTGCGATCTCGTCCTCCTCAAGCACTGCCGAGACTCGTGCCTCTCTGCTCTCCCCTTGCTTGTATACAACGTACCGGTATAATATAAATTAACTGAACCTAAAGTTATGTCCGAAGACTATTAATCCCATATAAATCTTATAATTCATTTTAAAATCAGACTGACATCGCTACTAATTACTATTCACATTAATTAAGCAAACTCACTTCACTTTTTGCATTTATTTTCCTCTCTTTGTGATAGTGTACTCTGTTTTTGTTTGTTTTGTTTTGTAATTTACGTCCTCCAAGTTGTCATATCGGACGGTGAATGAATTAGTTGAAAGGATGCTCAAATAAGTCCAGGGAGCTTAGAGTTACCCGACATTGGTCTTTTAGGATAAGGGAAAACCCCGGAAAAAACCTTGTCCATGTAACTCACGCTGACCGACATTCGAACTCGGGACCTCTTGAACGAGAGGCAGACATGCTACCATTTACGCTAACGAGGCTAACTCTGCTTTTTTGTTTACTCATGTTACTGCTGAACTGTTTAGAGATACGTTAGAACTACAGGGCCCGACGAAAGCACACCATTCAGATGAGGAAGTATCTTCAAGCTGCAATGTTAAGGGAAATCCTGTTAGATAACAGCACGCTGGATGCACAAATATACCTACACAGTGTAACTGTAGGTCAGGAAGCTTTCAGTTATTATGTCACGCTATGACTCCTCCAAGTCACGTTATCACGTTCTACCTAGCTACACGTGGGGCAGCAATTTTTGCTTTTCTGATTCGGTTCTCATCATTGAGTGTAATATGAAAGGATATTAGACCCCTTTGATCTAGCTCTTGTGAGCGGTTCAGCTACAACAGGACGTTGTTTTAGATTGCCGGTGAAACTACGGTCGTGGTAAACCTTAATGGGATCTCATGGGTGACTAAGTCAACTGAAGCTCAACTGGATGCACCTTCTAGATTGGTACCGTACAATTGAGCCGCTACAGCATATACGTTTTACTTTTAAAGTTTTATATGTATGAAATTCAACATCATATCGATTGTATCAGATGCTTAAAAGTGAAAGCTGGGTGAAGTCTCCTGGAATCAGCACACCAGTTTACGCTGTTTTCTTTCAAATGAAGAAGGCAGGCAAGAAATTTTAGTTTTGAAACGAGAATATTATTTGATTACTGTGATAAATTGATGCATTTAATAGGTCTGTTTCTTATCCTTTTCTATGATTAGAAAGCTTAAGTTGGCGTAATTTTTGCTGTGAGTTTTATAAAGTTTTTGGTCGAAATTATCATTTCGATGTCAATTTATAGATAATTTTTGTGTAACTTAATATAGTTAACTCAATGTTAATAAACTTATTCAGTAGTACCTCTAGTATTCCAAATTTGTAGTAATGTGTGAAATCATTTGTAATTATTTGTTTCAATCTTTGCCCTTCAAAAATTTATTTTAATACGCTGTCTATATCAGTTTTTCTCTCTTTGAAATCAAAGTAAAGCGCTTAAGACGTTCTTAAGTTTTTGAAGAAGCATAGTTTGCAACACACAAATTTTAAGGTTAGATAACAGATACTTTTAGGTAGGTGGGATCCTGTCGATATTACAGTTTCGAGGAGGAGGCGCATTTTCAAGAGAAAGGAGAGAAAACTTACCACGTATCCTAGGACGAATTAGAGTTGACTGTGAAGGTTATGAGCAAAAGGTCGAACGGTAGGCAACGGAACTTCCGACCGAGCGAGGTCTACCAAGCGGCCTCAGAAGCAATTACCGGACTCATTGATTGATCTTCTGGCGGCTCCCCACTCATCCGACTAGAAACTGTGTGGGAGAGAGAGAGCCTGAAATACTCGCTCGTCATAACAAGGCAAACTTATAAGGATGGATGGGTATGGATTGCACCGATGGTGTCTTTCTACAATTAACCGAAGATAAGGTGCTACGAAGCAACAAGAGTTCTTAGGTTTCAGACCATGTTGAAGGTTAATGAATGTTGGCATTCTCCCAGTAAAACAGGACGAGACACCTAAAGCTCTCAGATTAAATTTTGCCTAATGTGCTAGTGATATTGTTGAGTTTTCGCTAGCCTGAAGATCATCTAAAAATCTAGACTACAGAGAATATTACTCAGAAAGGAGCATTTACTCTTATTATTTGCATCAGAAACAAGGAGTAACGGCCACTGTTCTTCCAATTTAATTTCGCAGTTTAAGTTTTGCATCGCTTATAAACATTGCTTCACTGAAAAAACGTTCTAATGACGACTTGATGTTTTATAATTCATTTAGAAGTTTCTACTTCATAAAATCTTTAATAATCTATAGGATAAAACCTTTCCTTGGATGCGATAAAACAGTAATTTATTTTGTGTATAACATAATGTCGATCAAGTATAATTTCCCCTATTTTTACTTGGACATTTAATTCTTTCTTACCCTCGTATTTTCAAGGTTTACATTATTTTGTTGAAGAAACTTATCCTTCTACAATGCACATGTACTATTTATGATATTGTCACCCGAACATCGTAACTTCCGATAGAACCGGCCGGCAGTAGGGCCAGACGGGAAGCATTCAGACCACGCCTACCCATTTATTTCGTGTCACTAACTGAAGGGATGGTTAGGAGAGCGGCACGAGCCCTGTACCGTCTCTTTCCCCTCCCACCAGGCGTCTGGAAACCTCGGGATAATTGTGCGCGCCGCGAACCTTCCAGAAAGGGCGATCTTCCCTATATAAGGCCTGCAGTTGGCGAGTCAGCTCTGTTCTTGGCGAGTAGCCGTGAGGAGCGCCGAGTGAGTGAACGGACCGGAAGACTGTGTACGTGTATCAGAGGTGTGGTACGTAATTGTGAGTTTAGAGTGGACCTGTGACAGATGAACTGGCAAATTATAATTGTGTGCGCTACGTAATTCTGTGTAATCGGCAAGTGTTCCAACTGTAATTTGGTGGAAATAAAGAACATTTTGAGTTTGTGCAATTGGACTTTTAATTTCACGAACCCACAAAGTCACAGTATGAATACTTAAACTGACAGAACATTTTGTGCATTAGCACACAATTTACAAAATAGGCCAGAAATCTGTAAAGATGAATCCATCAAAATCTTTTACTGCTCTGAATATGAAATGTTGTAGTTTTATCGCTGTCTTTTAGTAGTACATTTTCTTTTCAGATAAATACAAAGTTAAATTCACTATTAACTTACTGGTAACAGGAGTCCAGTTAAAAGCTTATTTCCAAACAAAATTGAAAATAAATAGACCAGTCTTTTAAAATGCTGAACATCTACAAAGAGCTTAATACAGGAGATGAGGACATTATCTTTAGGAATATTTTACCCCTTATAACATAGGATACATTAATATTGGTGGTGTATGTTGTATTTGTTTATTTATTTATTTTACTTTTTTCAAGGAGATTTATCATTTCCTAGCAACAAATGCAGCCAATAGAGGGACATACATGACGTTTTAGAGCAGCACAATTAAACTATATTTTTATGAAGTTTAGGATTAAATGTACGCACGAAGTTCCTTACTTTATTCTCCTTCTTTTCAGTAGGTCTCTCTTTTTAAACTGTAACTTATTACTAAATGAACGTGATAGAAAGTTTTGTTAAACACACTCAATAGAACGCCACTTTCAGATTCATATAGGTACATTTACTGATAGGCACCAGTAAACACTGTTTCACACTTTGAATATAGTGATACGCAGTGCATGCATTTCTCTGTATCACACTATTGCCGTTATGGTAGGCTATAGTGAAACTATCTCAGCACCTCGCCTGGATTCTTAGAACTACATCCGCACAATCTCCGCTTTTTCAATCCAGTAAACGTTTTTTGGAGCAGAATTCACCATTAATTTGTGGGTTACTGTTGACCACTCTTGCCATTTAAATGGGCCTATTTTAAATATAGATGAATGTTACTCATTTGATTATCTTGCAGCGTATACAGTGTATTCACTTTATTAATGGGGAATCCGCTTCCTGTGGATGTTATGGAAAGTAATTTAATGCAGATTGTGAGCGGAAAAAGAAAATAATGCCTACTGCATCATGCGTGTGCATGCCTATTCCGAAAAATAAACAAATTGTTGAAAACAATTGAAGCAGACCTTCTACTGAACTTTCTTTCATACTCTTCACAAATCTAAAATTGTATCTCATTTTATTATATGCTAAATTTTATATACACTCTTCATACATGGAAATTATCACCGCGGGCACCTGACAAACCCTGCGTAGCAACAGCCCTTTGCAGCCTAAGGCGTACCGCAGGCGTCGAGAATGGAGTGTAGTATTGGAGGTGGGACGCGGTCAGAGCCTCAGTCCCTCCCGGGCTATAATCCAGAGGCCGTAGCTTCTCATTTGGACTCTCAGGAACCTACGAGGCTGAGTGCATTCCGGATCAGATCTCCCTGTGGGAGAAGAAACTGCAGACACCTATTTTACAGTAAGAGATATGCACTTAGCACAAATAAAATGATGAAATAAAGATTTTGTAAATCTTACACATGTATAAAATAAACAACTGTGGTGGACACAGAGAAGTAATATAATACAGGCACCTATTTTACAGTAAGAAACATGCACGTAGCACAAATAAAATGATGAAGTAAAGAGTTTGTAAATCTCACACATGTATAAAAAGTAGTGGACACAGAGAAATAATATAATGTTTTGAGGTTTATATACCTCGTCACATAACCTAAAAATGCTCTTAACGTTATTTGAAAACTGATAAAGGAATTATTGAGGGTAAAATTAATAATTTTATATGTAAATTACAAACAGGTGGTTAAATAATTGCAAGAAAAAATTTCCATATACTATAGCCAGTACATAAAAAGCCTGTGTTAAAAGTTTTTAGAGAATGTAAGTCATTAGCAAGTTCGCTGTTGAGGATTTTTTTTTTTGGGGGGGGGTGGGTAATTTACGTCCTCAATTCTTAGAGTTTAGCAAGTCACAGGGTAAAGGTAACGTTCCAGATGCGAATAAGAGATTTAAAGGCTGGCCCCGTAGCTCAGTCGGTAGAGGATCTGCCTGCCGTGATAGGGGTCCCGGGTTCGATTCCCGGAGGTGGGAGTGGGGATTTTTCTACAACCAAGATAATTCCCCATCTTCCCCAGAGTCTGGAAGTATGACTAACGAATACGAGTTAACACCTTCGGTATGTTCCAAAGGAGAACGGCCGCCGATATGACCATTGTAGTTAAAGGCGGGGTATAAATTGAACAAGTAAAAAAAAAAAAAAAAAAAAAAAAAAAAAAAAAAAAAAAAAAAAAAAAAAAAAAATTAAAATTTGCCAACATAAGATTAGGAACATTTTGGGGGTCATGATATATATACCTAGGTGGGTGAGCTGCGGAGAGTGAGCGAGAATATTTACACGGGATGTGCTACCTCTTTGAGAGTAGGTCAACATTTCCAACATCTATTGATAAAGTAAGGATTCTAGTCCGCCTCTGCCGGCCTAACTAACCAATAGGTCAGAAGGAACATTCAAATATTTCAGTGGCAGTAAAGTGCTCTTACGAAGGAATATTAAAAAGGAATCGCTTTGAATCACAATCAGAATTTCAGAAGGAAGAGACTTTACAGGTTGTTAATAGAAAATTGTATACATTACACTTAATTTTTATTTCGGTATTACAAACGTATAATATTCTAATCAAATTCATTTGAGCCGTTTGAAAAAATGCAAAATAACACACATTTTTCCAAATAAGTGTTTTCAGTAGATGGTTTTCTGAAATCTTCGTTATGAACTTTATGAAGCTGTGCATTCATTCGACGCACTCGCATTTATTATTATTATTATTATTATTATTATTATTATTATTATTATTATTATTATTATTATTATTATTATTATTATTATTATTATTATTATTATTATTATTATTATTATTATTATTATTATTATTATTATTATTATTATTATTATTATTATTATTATTATTATTATTATTATTATTATTATTGTTATTGTTATTATTATTATTATTATTATTATTATTATTATTATTATTATTATTATTATTATTATTATTATTATTATTATTATTATTATAAATTGAGGTTTTGTATGACTTCAACGGTTATCAAACGATTTGTTTTCGGTGAAATGTCGGGAACATTTTCCTAGCTCTATAATGTTTGAGGTTCCCTTAGTCCAAAGCAAGTAATTTATGAATGGGTCCAAGAGGAAGTTATATTTAAAATTTAGCATTTAATAAAATGAAACACAATTTTAGATAATGAATGGGTAGAAAATGAAGTTCAATAGAAAGAACTGAATTATTTTCATCAATTTGTTTTGAACAAGTGTGTGTGTGTGTGTGTGTGTGTGTGTGTGTGTGTGTGTGTGTGTGTGTGTGTGTGTGTGTATGAGTGTGCGTGTGTGCGTGTAGCGTAACTCGAACATGAAAAGTCGGATGAATCATTTGAGTTACTCCTATTTGTGTTACTTAAATGCCTTTTTACTTTACTCAAAATGTTAAACTTAAATGCATTTCAAAAATGGGAAATGAAGGTTTTCGTGAAAATTCTGCCACTTCAAACTACCGATTGTCAATAAGACGAATGCTTTAATATGATTTGAAGGTACCATAAAAGAATGTATATAATCAAATAAACAAACGAAAAAAAAGAAACGAAGAAAGTGCCAAATATCATGAGGAGAACGGAGGAGAATGGAGCAAAGAAAAGAAGTTTAAGGAAGGGAATTCAGTAGGCATTATTGTGTGGAGGATGAAGGAGAAACAATAAAAAAGCACTAGTACGGTAAAACGATTGCGCAAGGAAAAGAAAAAAGTGAATAATGGAACTGGAATGTCGACAAATCCCAGAGAGCCGGAAGAGAACTTGTAATCCCTCAAGTGCTATTGTCAAAATGTGACCGTCCAAAAAAAAGCTGAGGCTGTATATCCTTGCTAGAACATAGTCACCTGCACTCACTCCAGTATTCGAGATGTCTAGTATCTCGGGAGTCGAACTTTGTGTAAGCGAGCTTTCGAAATTTATCAAATACATTAACTAACGTGTTTGTAGAAACAGCTCTTTATACTGTTCACTCACCCGTGGGATACCTATAAACTGCAGCATTATTTACTTAGAGAAATGTTTGTTTTGAAACGTGTCACTTGTTCAAACACGGATCTGAAAGCAGCAGTATACAGCGCGACCTGTTTATTGACGTTTTATATTGTCAGAGTATCTCACACTGTTGTTATAAGCAGAGATCGATGTTGAATGTTTAATGGTACTTTTGTGCACAATTAAAGCATTGCAAACTTGGATATTATTATCAACTGTGATTCTGATACCGGAATTACTAATGGCTGAGTTTAATATTTTATAAATGCATCATACGGATGTGCATGCTTAGGCTTTCACGGGCGGCGTTAATCCAGAGAATTCTAGCTGTAACCAGCCAGGAGTTAATTCTCTGAAGAGCTAGACGGAGCTATGGGTGAAACGTCAGATGCTTTCTCATCGACTGGATCACGGCCTGCAAGCCCAGAAACCACGCACTACTAGATAAATCACACGGATTTAGATAAATAATTACAATAAGTATTTGGTGTATGTTAAAATCAATGCATAATGTAAGAAGCACAGGCTTCTTTGTCATGAACATAAAGGATCATTAGCTAACCTTCGTGTCGAGGAAAGGCAATGTATGGGAGAAAATTAATTCAAGGCAATCCTGGAAATCAGTTATGTTCGGAAGTCAGGCAGTTCTCAGGCACGTGGTGAAGATTCTGAAAATTAGAAAGCAAATTACATTCCTTAAGATTGAACAGAGTTTCAGATACAAATTAGCAGCTTTAAGATTTGGCAACATTATGTAGGAACGTTTGTGGGAATTAATGATTAGTAGGTGGGACTTAAGTAGATCAAAGGGAGTGTATTTTTAAAATGCGTGCCTTTCCCTTTGTGAATGACTGTCTTACGAAGTGTTTAAGCCGTAGCGCTTAAATTCCGTGCTTGGCGATTTATTTCTTATCTTTTAGTGTCAAACCAGTAATTTTATTTAAAATACTTATTTTCATTTTATAATGGATGCATATGTAATTACAGTTTTTTATGCTTATAACCTTCTCTTTCATTATATTTGTAATATCTTTATATATAATTATGTTTCATAGGTCTTCTGTTATTTTTTCTGTTTATAATAATATTCTTCTCTCTTCTCTCTGCAATGCTTCCTCTATATCAGGTGAGTCAGCCGCGCCTTATTTTTGGAAGGTAGGCCACCCATCAAACGCCATGTGCGCCTTAGCCCAGTTTTGCGTTTACTAAAATGTATTGCTTGACGTTTTTAGATAGAACAATGCGCAAAATTCAGAGGAATGGCGGTTTAAGGGACAAAACGTACTGCTCGCTAAAGTACACCTCAAAAACATACGACTCCTATACTAAGAGCGAATTGCGGTTTCCAGACGATTTTACAAACTTTTTATTAGAGTATACATGGCAAAGTAATTCAGTAAACACCTCGGAAAAATGGACCTGTCATATGAGTACACTAACAACGTCAGCTGAAAAGAAAATAACGGATTCTTGTATTTACAGCAGGAATATATTATTAAATAACGATTTGTATATATGTTTGCGTAAACTAGGTCTCGTGCAACTCAATTAACATGCATAAGAGCTTTTGCCATTTAAGTAATGGTATTAAAACGTCCAGCAAATGATTAAAACTGCATTAAAAGGCTAAATCAAGCACGAAAACTCACGAGGTGGCCATGGCATAGCACCAGGCATACAAGTCTTACTATTGAACACGGAGCATGCTTTCAGTCAAGTCCCGAAAGAGCTGAATAGGATTATGACGTTCTGTGCCCTAACACCCAATGACACAGGTTCGAGTCTCAGCATTGTAATATTTTTTATGTTCATCAAAACTTGGAAACCGAATTCGTAATAATTTAATTATAAAGTCCATGAGGGCGTGCATTGCCCAAGAAGGCCATCAGTTCGAGTCGTGTTCCAGGAATAGAAAGAGGGTCATTCCAACGCTACAAAACATATAAATTTGAAACGACATTTTTAATATCACAATAACTCTAAGTCTGCAAAATTTAACTCCAATGGTCATATCGGCGGCCGTTCTCCTTTGTAACATATCGAAGGTGTTAACTCGTGTTCGTTGGGTTTTAATCATTACGAAGATGACGCACACATTCGCACTCTCATTCATACTTCCAGACTCTGGGGAAGATGAGGAATTATCTTGGTCGGAGAAAAATCCCCACCCCCACCGCCTGGAATGCAACTCGAGACCCCTAGCACGGCAGGCAGCTGCTCTACCGACTGAGCTCATAAGATTTTAATGGTATGAGCAATAAACATAATAGCTGAATCACAGTTACAGAAGAATAAAGAGTAATAGTTGCAACTATTGGTTAAAATGTAAGTTTATTAATAGGACAATCTTGTGATACTCAAAGAAAAATATTCATCAATTTAAATACATTATTTGCTGCATAAATAGTTTTTAATTATTGTAATCAAAAGTTTATATGGCTGTAATAATACAAAGAACTAAAGCAAAAGGCTTCTAATTCTTAATATGCAATGTTAAAATAGATAAGAATATTGGCACTTTTTCGCCTTTTTAAAGATGGGCTTTATTTATAAGTAGTTCACTTTCTGCCATCACTTGTACGTACTGACAAGAAATACCTCAAAACTAGACATCGAATTTTGATGATGGAAACACCTGTATATGATACCTTAATTATAGTTTCGATTACGCAAGAACATAATTCAGTCTGAACGAAAATGTAATTAATGTATATTGCGTATAATGATCAAATTTAATTGCTTCACCATCCAAATTGCTCGAGGGAAGGCAAAGTTATAGATGTTTTGCTGGCTCTCGCCCGAACTGCGCGGGGAAAGGGGTGCAAAAGGGAGAATCGTGCCTTTGACCTTAACTAATTGGAAGCTTATAAAGTGCGTCCTTGTAATAATAAACCTCAATCATTGCTGTTGCCGGGCAAGTGAACCTAGTTCTGACAGATGTGCAGTGTACAGAAAATATGCTGAAGCACGTGCTTTTAACTAATGTACTTAGGTGCCAAAACAATGCTTCGAAACTGTATAACATCCTCTTTGTATACGCCGTGAAGAGCTCCATACATTTTATGTTCCTACGTATACATCCCAGGAATAACTACAAAGCTTAAACAAAGCAGGAACCCCCTGGAATATACGTTAATAGGGCTGAAGTGTTTTTACAGTGCAGGCCGCGTGGTGGCTGAGAGGTTAGACAGCTTGGCTCTCACCAAGGCGACCGCAAAATGACATTTTTGGTGCACAACACGGCGCGGAGTTCGGGTTTCCTCCGGGATCTCCGGTTTCCCCTGCCATCTCATTCCACTGGTGTTCCATTTTCATCTCATGCATCATCAGTGTCACCGCCTGAGGTGCCGTATGTAGTAAAAGCGGTCGTTAAACACTAAATGTTTCACATTTACAATGTTCGTACACACTATAACACAAGTGTTGGTAAAGTAATGGGGACATAGGGTGTTCCTGAAACGGCCTCCACTTTGCTCGAATATGCAACCAAAATGGGGGTATGGAAGATGGTTAATTATGTCTATTACTTTATAATTATGTTACTTAGGAATACATCCAAGGGCCCAGAGTGATTAGAAGCTGGCTTTAAAAGCTGTAAGTTCTCTCATCACCGTGACATCGGAGCTAATGGACTTGGCCTTCTGCGTGTAAAAACGTTTTGTAGAGTATTATAATGACTTTCAATAGCAATGTGGTTTTCTGTAGTAAAATAATAATAATAATAATAATAATAATAATAATAATAATAATAATAATAATAATAATAATAATAATAATAATAATAATAATAATAATAATAATAATAATAATAATAATAATAATAATAATAATAATAATAATAATAATAATAATAATAATAATAATAATAATAATAATAATAATAATAATAATAATAATAATAATAATAATAATAATAATAATAATAATAATAATAATAATAATAATAATAATAATAATAATAATAATAATAATAATAATAATAATAATAATAATAATAATAATAATAATAATAATAATAATAATAATAATAATAATAATAATAATAATAATAATAATAATAATAATAATAATAATAATAATAATAATAATACTGGTGATCTTTTTTCTTCTTCTAATTTACGTCCTCCAACGTTAAGTCATATCGGACTATGAATGGAATGGGTGAAATGATGCTCAAATCAGCTCAGGGTACATAGAGCTTAGTGTTACCCGATATTCGTCTTTCAGGATAAGGGAAAACTCCAGAAAAAACCTTACCCAGGTAACTCACCGTGACCGAGATTCGAACTCGGGACCTCTTGAACGTGAGGCAGACACGCTACCACCAAGCTACCGAGGCGGGCTTGTAATGGTGATAATATGTGAAGTAGCTTTCCAGAGCAATTTTCGTTCTAAAGCACTGCAGTTCTTGAATATCTTCATTGTACTTCAAAATTCTTTTTGGTACGAAACCAGCTATCCATTCATTGCAAGCTGTTGCTTACATAAGGTGTAACGTGTTAAGCCTTTCCGTCAAGGGGAGACAGATACTATGTACAATTTCAGATACTGTATATTTGATTTCTGTAAACAAACGTCGGAACTTGGCACAGGAGTGGCACAGCTGTTAGACATTTTCATCATTGGGTGTGGAAAAAGTTGAGACAACCAAGTCCAACAGCGGACTATAAGAGCTTATTTAAACACATTTTGTGTTAATGTAGCAAAACTAGGTTCACTTAGCAATGACAGGAGGCCATGCAAATGGCTGTTTTGCTATTTTACGAGTGTTGCTGTTTGAAATAAAATCTGTGGAAAAATTGTTTTCTTGTATTTGCTCAGATTGTCATTTTCTTTTCCGATACAATGACCTGTACTTGTGAGCAGGTTTGAAACTTAGCTATGCTGAGAAAACAATTACAGCAACGGACTTTAAAAATCTACCATGGTTATTCTATATGTTCCTCGGTTAAAAGTCATGGGGTTGTTTCGAAACGTACGCAAGCGTTGATTTAGAACCTCAGACACTCAAAGTATTGGAATGAGGCAAACACAAGTCTAAATTCCACTTCGTAATGACTTGCTTGCTGTGCGATTGCCACTTAAATGCCATCGATAAAGCGAGCAAAAACTGTTAGATTTCTTCGATTAAGTTATTGAACAAGTAATCAACGAAATCTTCCTTATTTTCTTTTATGTTTTGTGATCCTGCGAATTAACTGACATTATCCGATTAAAGAACGGAAACCGAACAGGAATTTGAAAGTTTGCCTGTTTTAGCACTTGTATTTTGAAATTTATGTGACATTTCAACATAATTTTCAACAAGGTTTCACTTGATTTACCCGTAACGTTTTAACATAGTTGTACTTGCAGTTTTTGGACTATCTAGTAAGATAATTCAGTAAATATTCTAGAGTAATCGGGTACTTTATTAAAAGAGAAGGCATTTGCCACCTTTCTGCAGAAGTAGTCAACCTAGACATGAATTAAACACCACATGCACCCTATCAAGCAGAAGATATCACCTGAATGTTAATACAAACAGAAGTAGTTTATACTGCAGACAGGCACATGGATATCTTTCATGTAAGTACATACATTTGTTTAGGTAATTTCCAAAGCAAAAACAAATATACATACACGCATTTTGAGCTTTCCCTATCGAGCTACTGCTTTAGTTGACTTTCGGATAGGGAGCTGGCTTCATTTATTTAAAGCTATACTTCAAAATTAAAATTCAAATATCTCTTAATGCACTAGAGGGGATGGCGGACTAGGTCGTTAAGTGACGATATATTATGTTTTTAGAACTTGGGAACTTGGAGAAGAAAGAGGGGCAGAAGAGTTGACAGAGGTTAACTTTGCTTTAGGATCGACGAAATTTAAGAATTTTGTGGTAGAGTTTATGTGTCAAATATTAGTAAAGACTTAGAAATATCGCGAATATAATGCCAAAAATTATTCTTACACGTACTTATGTGTACCCAATGCTTGGGCATTGATGGTTTGCCGACTGAATTTTCCAAAAGCTGGCGTGAAGACCAAAACTGCTTTACTAGATTTTAAAATGCAGTAGAGCTTAAGAAGGATGTACGGGCGGTGCCAATTTATTCAGCCAATCTTTAAGATAAGGAAGGAGAGGAAAGGTTTAGCAGCCATAGGAAAGTTTTACTATTATCGTTTTGAAAAACGTTATAAGAAGTTTGGTAGATGGGGCTTAATGGTGGGCTGAAAATAACATGCGATTGCGCCTACAGCTGAGATAGGAGGGGCAAAACAGTGGATAATACGTGGATTATAAAATAAAAAACTGATTTGGCAACGAAACCAAATGCACTGCGGTAATTACTTAAAGTAGAGGAAGAAATCTTCGAGTAATTTCGAAAGGAGTCGGTTTTTGGTTTCTAATTAAGATTCTGAGTAACGTACGCAAGAATAGTTTGTGTATTCGGTTGAATGGAAGGTGAGATGGCTGTAGATGGAAGACGTTAATAATATAGCACTCCGTTTAAAATTAGAATTAATCAGTAGATGTACTTAGGAAGTTCGACCTACTGTTCCAAGAGCCATTAATGTTTCCTGATCCCTTGTATGACACCGAGTTTCTCTCAAAAACCGTAACTGGCAGCCATGTAACCAGTGTAACCAGTGCACAATTTATATTAGTATTGGTACGGTATACTTTGTCAAATTAGATTGCGGACAAAGATAAGCAGCTTGTATTAAATGAAAATGTATGAACCTCTTACACTTAAGTGATGAGGCCAGTGTACGTTAGCGCAGGACAAAGGATTATATTCTGATGGAAAAATCTGATATTTTAGCGTAATTGCTCAAGCATAGCGAAGGCTGGACTAGACAATGAAACACAGCTATATAACTATCTTGCTATAACTATTAGTTGTAAGTGATTAATTGTTGTAGATCATGAACATATAGTGCCTATTCGGAGCAACAAAGTCTTACTATGGAGTAATTTAATGTGGCCCATTGAATACAATAGGTAATTCTAATCGAATTAAGTTTTACGTAATTGTCAACAGATTAAATCGGTATGTCGTGCGAGACCTTTTGTATGTCGTTGCAGTAAACTGTTCAAATAAGCCTCATTTAAATAATGAAATAGATACATAAATGAGATGTAAAATCAACATAATGATCCAACAATAAGGAATTACGTAATTCAGAAGAAGCTGTGAATTATTAAAATTCAGGAAGTTAAACTTACAAGTGCTTTTCAACTTCCTATTGAAACAGCGCATTATTAAATATGGCAGACAGTGTACCAAAATTATTATTATGTAACTAGGGCTACAAGTCCAGAGTTAGACTGGTCTTCTAGCTGAGTCGGTGTACTCTGCGAGAGGTGCCGGGTTGGTTTCTGTTTTGGGGCTAGCCAAGGTTACTCCCTATCCTCCCCAGTTTCTGGAAGTATAAATGAGAGTGTGTTCTTCACTGCACAAAACTATTGTATAGAGTTAAAACCATTGCTATAGGCAAAACATACTTCAAGTGTAAAAGGCAGCTGATATAATCATAACAGTTCTGAGAGTTAAATGCATTCATTATATTTAAACTGTAGAAAAAAAACTTAAATTATTCGGCGTAGTTTGTTTTTATTATTATTGAATAAAGGGCTTATATTTTAAGGTAACTGATCTTAGGGTAATGGGTATTATAATCAATTCTTTGGTAATCTCATATTAATGAACCAATAGATGGAGACTACTACCATTAGCAGCTTATGTGTGTTAGCTTGTTTGCATATTATTGAGAGAGACAATTAGACTATGCCGAGAGTACCCCACTACGCTCTATTAAGGATACTGGTTTGCAACCTTGAGCTAATTTTCACAAGAAAGCTTTCTATATATGAGAATTTTCCATAAGATATTTCCTTGTTCTGACTTTTATAGAAATTTATGCACATTTCAAATATTATTTTTCCTATACCTTAATGCATCAATGCCCGCCTCGGTAGCGTGGTGGTAGCATGTCTGCCTCGCGTTCAAGAGGTCCCGAGTTCGAAGCTTGGTCAGGGTGAGCTACCAGGATAAGGTTTTTCCGGGGTTTTCCCTTATCCTGAAAGGCGGATGTTGGGTAACTCTAAGCTCTATGGATCCCGGGCTCATTTGAGCATCATTTCACCCATTCCATTCATCGTCCGATATGACTTAACGTTGGAGGACATACATTACAAAAAAAAAAAAAAAAAAAAAAATCATCAAGTGTTTGTTTATTGAAGATACTGACGGAGAATACTTAGATACATTTTTGGCTATTTAGTGTTTCCTTTCTCACTATACGAAAACACAGTTTGATAAAAATAAATGGATGAATCCGTTTTAAAGTTTTTATTTATTTGCACACGCATGGAAACTTTTAAATCTGTACCGCCAACAGTTAATCATATAATTAATCTGAATATGCAAAAATTGTGGTTATGAAAGAAAAAGAAGAAAGAAAAATAAGAAGATGGCAAAAAGAACCTCTGCATTGGGTTCTTAAAGTTTCAAAAAGGTAATTATTTTCAGAAAAGATGGAATCTGTAATTAATGAAAACAAAAACAGGTTTGTCGCATTCCAGGGGCACATTTTGCAAATCATGATACGTATAATAGATTTGTGAATACTTACTAGTCATTTTAAATTAAGGGTTCTGGAATACTTTTATTTTAGAAACTTAGTAAACCGTATTTCAAAAGATATGGTGTTTACAACAGCAGATCCTTTAGGGTGATCTGAAAATGACTCTGAGGCACATTAATGATGTTATTTTATTTGAATAAAACCGCTTGTCGCTCAATTCTGGCAGAACCTTTGGGAGCGAGTGCTGATATTAATAGAACCTAATATCAACATATTGTACAGTCAGAATCAAAGCCGGATCTGCTGTATCCCATGTATCCGTCTAACATGTTACACAATTATTATCAAAGCAACGAAACTACAAATCATGTACGTTTCTTGTGGCTATTCTTGTACCAAAGATTTTGCATCACGATTCCATGAAACCAAGACTGACGAAATTATCAAATTTGACATTTTCTGTTTTTAATGAACATATATCATACAGTTTATTCCCTATTCGGGATGTGTATGATTTGGCACCACTGGAGCTCCTAAACTTAAAAAGGAGAAATAAGCTGCAGTACAATCTTGCTAAAAGTTGTATTTCCAATCTTACTTGAATTTCTTATACCTTTTAATAACATTTCGGATAATACATTTTAATAATATTTATTTCAATGCTACAGGCAGACTAGTTAATCAGAGGGAATGTCTGCTGTCCCGGAATGCATCAGAGTGAACTTCGCTTATGTTAAAAGCCTTTTCAGATTTTCTCAAAACTTCATTAAAAACGTAACTTTTTTCAAGAGTATTAAAGCTTTAAGAATTATTTTATTTTGTAGTGCAATCTGTTAAATTCATAGAATTTAGAATCATTCATTCTAAAATATTAAAACTTTATTAAAAGTGCGAATTTTAATTCATTTTTGAAGATAAACAAGTTGAAAACAATTAACTGAAATACTTAGCCATTATTCAGTGGCATGAAATAGTGTCTTTTAACGCGTAGTAAACCTTTCAATTATATTTCAAACATATTCTGAGAAGAACAGGGTACAGAAATAATTTTTTGTTTGCTATTTTTCTCTAAAATTTTTAGAAATTAATATTATTTTAAGACAAATATTATGCATGGAAGAATGATGCAGGTAAGATATGGTTCTAAAAGGAGCTTGAATTTCTCCAGCTTATTTTCTGTTTTTCAGTGACTTTATGTGAATCACTCACGTCCCTTAATTTTAAACAAGTAATATTCTGTAATTTGCGTTTTTATATATCTCAACATAGTTTTTCTGCCATGTGTTGGTAAACCTGCAGTATGAGAAACTAACTAGTGGTTTTAACTTGTAAATATGACAATTTACGGATTGATTCTTTCAGACAACTAGAAAAAACGCATAGTGATTACATCTGCAGTGTATACAGTTTTAAGATTGTGTTGCATATAATAAAGCTAACCTCAATTTTCATTTTCTGACCCTACAAAAACAGAATAAAATGACTTTGAAGTGACACGCTCATTGCCGATTTATTTTACATGTATTTCGTTATTCATTCATGAGATTATGTCAAAATGATAGTATTAAACGTGTCATTGAGCAAATAATAACATTGAAACTTGAGCAAAAGTAAGCAAAGAAGACATTTTGTAGTGCTATCTGAAATCTGACAGATAGTTTGGAAAAGATAATAGTGGAAAATTGTATTCTGTAGAGTTCTTCAAACATATCAATTTATTGATGTTATAGCCTAATTAAATCTATTGAATGTTGGAATTAACAAGTTAATACCTGCTTCGTTTACGTAGTGATTATCTAATCTCTGTTTCATATAACCTTGCCCCGCTAACATGCATCACTCTGCGTGCAACTACCTTCCCCCTCACCCTAATTGGCTAATGCTTTCGCGCCATAGGCCATAGGCGGTGCCTTCCCGTCACATTTAAACCTGCAGTAAACGTCATAATAATTGCCAGCAAGATAGATAAAATCATACGAATAAGTATATGAAGGCACGCAAAAATACACGTTTATAATGAAACTGAGTAAGTTGAAACTGAACGAATGAGCAATGAAACTGAAACAAGTTTACAATGAAAGACCTTCGGCCTTTTCCACTGGGATTTTTTAAACCAGCACACATACCTTGCAAGAATGCTTGTCTTTCAGTCTTAAAAGTCATGTCACGCGGTAAATCTGGTAAATCATCATCCTCATTTACAGCAGACGAAATGTTATTTATGTTAGGGAGTTCGTTTCTAAAAAAAAAAAAAAAAAAAAAAAAAAAAAAAAAAAAAAAAAAAAAAAAACTAGGCATATGACGACGCACAACACTTTTAACGAAGTTATCGATTCTCCGAGCACGCGCTTTTGTTTATTCCTGCTTTTGCCTGAAGTGATAAGTTTTTCTGTTGCCTCAATTTCACGTCGCGATGTTCCTACGGACCAACACTCACACCTGTAAGTTCAGAGCACAGCTGTTCGTTTTCTCTCACTGGCAAAGACGGATTATTCTATGTGAGTGCATTAAACACATGCACCACAATTCTTTTTTCGCCGGTTACCCTTGCAATACTTCAGCGAAAAACTGGCGGTAGACTCTTTCATTATACGTATAATAGTACACGCGCAACAAACGCCAATAAAATAATTTAGCTCTCGTACACAGTACACCTTCGAATGGCGATGTATGACAAATCCGGTTCAAAACAAGGTCAGTGATAAAAGTCATATAAACAAATATGTCACCACTACCGCTAAAGCAAGTGCTATCGTGTTATACGAAAGGCGGGCTTGAAAGCAAAGGAACCTCCTCTTTACTTCGTTTAAGAATTAACATGCATTTCAGATAAATCAACTCTGTTGCGTAATATATTTAATTCAAACAGTTACGAAAATGTAAATTTGACAATTCTCTTCCAACATATAAAGATATATCACCATGTTAAATAACGAACTAATCTTTACCGCACAACAGTCTCTACCACGACAGCAACCAGTGAAAGGGGACTAGGTCACGGAGCAAGCTTGTGTGAAACAAGTATTAGTCGCTTCATTTTATATACGAATAATAGATAAGTATTCTGTAGTGGTAGACTTGGAGAAAACAACAACGATAACAAAAAAGGAAGCTGAGGAATTGTATGGTGTTATGTTATTGAAGGCTTCCATTTGTAACATAATTTAATATACAAATAACTTGTAATTTTTTCACAGGATTGCTAGAGACATACCCGCATAATACAAAAGTATTTCAGAAAAATAAATAGCATTAGTTAAAAGAAAGCTATTTTTTCGAATAATATGTACATAAGTAAAGCACCTAAGTTTAATAAGTAGGTTTGCAAAAGCTTACTCCCACAAATTTATTCATTTGAATTATTTGAAGGTTTACATTTGTTCACATTTCTCCATGATTTTAAGAGTAATTGATTTGTTTAAAAAAGAAATAAAGTGATAGTGAGTTATATTCGAGCTATGAATTTTATGATGGCGTAAAGTTTTTTCTAATGATGCTAATTTGTATTGCTCGGATGTGCATATGCAGGGTCGAGTTACTAAATTCAGCGTCCCTAATAAGTCACTGGTACAAGCTTTGCATTTTTATTTTAGATCATGAAGTTTCATGTAATATTTACTACAATGGTTAAATAGTGATGTTTGGTTAGCAAAGAATACCTCTCAAATGTAAATCAAAATATTGGTAAGCTGAAATGTCCAACAAAAATACAGTCTAAGTTATTACTTTAAAAAACAATTTGTGTATAGACTTCTACTCCTCAATCACAGAAGTACATCTTCTGATTGATTTGGGTAAATAAACTTGTACACTTAGGCTTTACGTTGATACAGATGTTAATATGTCAAGTGCCAAAACGATGTTAAATTTATTCATTTATGTTTCATATTGATATCTTTGAAATAATGAGAGTTTTGTTTTAAATTGGTAAGAGTTATAGGTGGCCATGACTGAATAGAGTAGGTCACAGACAAGTAAAGATGAATATTAATATCCAATCTAGATAAATGTAAATATGATGAATGACGAAATAGAAAGATAAAATTATAAAAGAAAATTGTTTTTAGGACTTTATATTTGGAGAATCAGAAAATTATGTAATTCAAAATTAATGTATTGGCCTCAGGAAAAAGTGATGTAGACTAGAACATTTAGTTACCATGGTGATAAGGTAAAAATCAATAAGTTAAAAGAACAAGATAGCGTCTTTTTCATCGTGATTTCAAAGTGAACGGACGCGTGTGTAGAATTGCTGTAACGCTGTTTACCGTGATGCATATTTTCAACTGCTTATTCATATAACTTCAGGGTTTGACCCATCTGAACCAACATTTATGAAGGTCCCAGTTGAAAGAATTATAAGCCTGGGGCACAGTTGGATTAACGAGGCCGTTTTATTCCCAAGGCTGCTATTTATTTATGGGCATTGACGAAGATATTTAATTACTCTTAAATGTATATTTATTTGCGTAATGTATCAGAAGTCCTGCAATATCTAAAAAAAATTGCCAGGTGACGTTGCTAGAGTCTTTAAATGCAATAGTAATTTATTTAGCTGCCTTGAATAACTACCCTACGATTATTTTGATCTCTTGCATATAAATAAAAAGCTTTGGACGTATCTAGATTAAATTACGTACATATATTTGCACTTTTAAGTTTTTTCCCTCTGTCTCAAGGAAACTTATTATTTGAACGTTTTAAGATACGGCGAAAACTTGAAACTTTAAAAGTTTTGTTCCACCACACCTTCCGATCTGGAAATGTCTGACTTGTGCATAAGGCCTAGTTTGAACTGTTGTATTATTTTCTAGAAAACTATAAAGGCATGTCCCAAAGCGAGCGCAATAATTTAACTGTATCTTATTTTAAACGAACTGTGCCTTTCTTCGTAGTGTCGCGAACCCGCATCTACGATCGCGCGGCTTGTTTACACAAAAGGAACTGATATGCGGGCAGTGTGAAAACCAAGTGCCCGTGGACAAAGATAACATGCAGATAAGGGTCTGCCGAGGCAAACAAACTGAGATAAATGGAAATTTCTGGACTGATAGAGATTGTTCGGGTTCTGGTTTATTTTCGAATCGTCTAGAAATTCTCGGTGAGGTATTGAAGAGACTGTGACACACCAGCGCGAGTGCCAGTTGTAAACAGAGTGAGTAAGCGGAGAACAGCTGAGTGTGTTGTAACGAGAGCTGTTTGTTATTGTTACCGACCTGAAGATTGTGTTGTGATATGTGATTTAATTCCGCTGCTACGGAGGGTATTTCTACGCAAATAAAGAACATTTATGCCCGATTTCACCAACAGATGTTAAGACTTAACACCAGTTTAGGAATAGTTATAACAAAAATTGCATTTCACCAACAAGTGTTAGCGTAACACTCATGTTAAATCTCTTGTTAAACTAACACGCCACATTTCTGATGTTAAGTCCTTAACAATTGTAAATAGTCAAGATGGCGAGCATGAACTCAGCTTTTGATGTCGATTTGCTATATATAAGACCGTCTAAATGGCATTCGTAATAGAGTACGGCCTATGAGAAGAAATGATTTTGAGGAGCTATCCGAAGAAAGTTTTTTACTGAGGTATAGACTGTCGAAACATGTTGCTATAAAGGTTACTGCGGAAGTACAAGAGAGGTTAGAACATGCATCGAAAGGAATATGGCGATCCCGCATTTGCTTCAAGTAAATAAATAAATAAATAAATAAATAAATAAATAAATAAATAAATAAATAAATAAATAAATAAATAAAATCTGAATATTTTACCCCGGCACCTAGACAACTATACCGGGGCATGTATCCAAATTTTCTCTTTATTTTTCCATAAAATCTTTACAAATGTTATAATTATACAAATCTCTCAGAAAACTACTCTACAAAACTAAAATGAAATAAAATAACAGAAATAAACACAAAAAATCAAAAAACAAAAGAAAACAACTATGAAAATTACAAAATCCTTATTTCCTAAATCTATATCTAAATCTACTAATTCTGTAGTCCACCATGGCCTCCGCCATCACTCTCTCCCTCCGCCGCCCATGCAGTCAATTCCATTGTTTGATTATTCAATAATTCTTCCCGTCTTATCCTATTTTGTATTCTAGAACTCCTTCTTGGATCTTGTACTATTCTTCGCCTATTATCAACTCTTTCTCCTTTGAATATTTTTACCTCCCATGCTTTCTTACTTACAAAGTTAGTCAAAACTTGTAATTTATTTACTAATTGTTGATCTCGAATTATGTCATATACGATATATCCTGCTAGCGCATGCCTCTCTTCTTGTTGGTGAATTGCATATCTTCCACATTCAAATACTACATGTTCAGGATTATCTTGTTTGTTACATAATTCACATATATCATTTTCAGTTTTATTGATTTTCTTCCAATAAGTCTTATAAGGTCCGTGTCCAGTTATATAATGTATAAATCCCTTTGTTGGTTGAATAAAATTCAATTTTAGTCTCTCTTTGACGTTCTGAAAAATTTCAAACACTCTTCTACCTTCTAGACTTTCTGTCCATTCTTTTTGCCATTTATCTTTTAAACTATTTTTAATCACCCAAGATTTGTTTGTTCTGACTCCAGTTATATTATAAACTTTTTCTAAGTTTCCTTTTTTCGCCCAAAATTTTGCGCCCTTCAATCTTATTAATAAATCAATCGGCCAAATGGCCGTTGTTACTAGCAATGCCATAGTTGGTGTTGTTTTTACAGCTCCTGTCAGACGTAATAATACTTTTCTTTGCGTTCTTCTCAACAATCTTCTTATTTGCACATCATCCATCCTTTCTGCCCAAACTGCTGCCGCATACGTCATAATTGAAGCAAAAATGGTGTTATGATATATCTGTATGTTACGCAATGGAAGTACAAAATTTAAATTGGTTATTCTTGCTAGCTTTAGCATTATTTTCTCTGTTTTCTGCCTAATATACTCCGTGTGTTTTCTGAAATGAAATTTTTCATCTATCATGATACCCAAATATCTCATCTCTTTTTCCCGTTTAATGTTCTGATTATTTATCTTCACTGTAGGATCCCGCTTTAAATTTCCCTTAAAAAGCACATAATTTGACTTGTTTGGTGCAATTTTTAGTTTATTAATAACCTTGCGATTTTATAATTCACTGAATTATGTGGATAATACATTGTCTACCTCCCGTCTTAAAACGTTCAAGTAACTTGCCCTTCTTTGCTCCTCGTTTTAAATTTATGTAATACTGAGTTAGAATATGCCTCGAAAGGAATATGCCTATCTCGCCATTGCTTCAAGTATTAATAACTTTGCGATTTTATAATTCACTGAAGTATGTGGATAATACACTGTCCACCTCCGGTCTTGAAACGTTTAAGTCACTTGTTCTTCGCTCCTCGTTTTAAATTTACGTAATACTTACAAGTTGTTTAGTGTTTGTAGTAGTGACACATGCATTTGAATTAAATTTGTTTCCAATATTTTCCCCGTGACATCTTTCTCTTTTACATTCACCGCATCCGTCCTCTTATTTTCCACGATATCCTTACACTTCGTCACCAATTCAATTAACAATTCTTTCTCCATCGATGAGAAATTTGTCTCACGGCTTTATTTATCATTTTGTTCATCCGCCATTTTTCAGCATGTGCAATCTGTGGCTTGTGCAGACGAAAATGAAAACAAAAGCGCATCGCAGTACGTTCAGAAAATAATACGACTCATCCATAGCCTTCTATAGCTGTGATATTTACAAGTTTCTTGGCGTTAACACAGGTTTGTTAACATTTTGAGAAAACAGGTTGGTGAAATGCAAGAAATTTAACATTAGTGTTAGAACTGTGACAGTTGTTACGTTACATTTGTTAACGTCGAGTTTAACATCTGTTGGTGAAATCGGGCATTAGAATTTCGGCAAATTGGACTTCTAATTCTACGAACCCACAAAGTCAGAATATTTATGTTTTTAGTTCTACATTTATTTCCAGGAAACTTATAGGGTTACTTCTATCATGTGTGTCTGATGTGTAAATTTCAAAGAAAAACATGCACACGTAAAGCAATTATCAAGGCAACTACAATATAATGAAGGCGATACCGAAATTAAGAATTGCAATGTATAACGACTCATGATGGATGTCAAAGGAATGTTGGTTCTTTGTTACAACACGTGCAAGGGCAGTTGAGTCGAATAGCAGTTGGGGGGAAAGTTGTTATAACAAAAGCAATGTAAGAAACAGTGTCCTTAGCAGATTTCTAAAGGGGCTTATTTGACTTGAACCATTCATAATGGCGACAAAACAGCCACAAAGGGATCTTGGTTGAAAAGAGGGTCTCCAGAAAGTGAAAGTTATATATGCACCCACACGCGCAGCTGTGGTCATTCAAAGTCTTCGGCGTCAGGCCGATTAGAGCGGTCCTAGGCGTGAGGGCGATTAGGGCGATCCACTTCTTCTGTCTTGGTTAAGGACAGACCAGAAAAGGTGAGAGAATATAATTGTCGGTTCATATATATGTGAGGAACGAATAAAGTTTATCGAGTAATAAACATTCTGCCGTCAGTAACCCTAAACAGGGGTATTGGTAACCCTTGGTCGGCAACTTCAATTTCGATGTTCTATAAAAAAAGAAGCAGTAAATAAATAAGTTTGAAACGGGCAATCCAGTGTCATTAAAATAACCTTCTCACACACATTCACGCATACCCTGTGAGAAACCTCATTGTTTTACCCTGAGCCACACATTATAATAGCTTCAAAGTAGCATCAACGTGGAACCCTTGTCAATCATATTAGTTTCAAAGGTAAGGCTCATATTTCAAACACAGCGTTTTTAAAGCCATTTTACAGGTTTGGTCTCTTTTCCTATCTTCCCAGACAGAATTTAAACAAATTGCTACGATAAATTGCCGTTAAATGTTCATACTTAAAATTATAATTCATTTCAGATGATATGTTTAATGTTTTTAATGTAGCAATTCAGTATTCAATCATTATTATTTTCTAGCAAAATCATTAAAATATTTTGCTAAAGCAAATTATTATTAGCCTTATGGTAATAATTATTATATATGTGACACACAGTTGCATTGTTATCTACTTTTCAAGTAGTATTATGGAATGTTGTAACACAGAACTCCTTTTAAAATAACTTACTTGACAAAACTACTGGATATAAATTGTGTGAAGGTTTGTAGAATATAATAATTATGGTTAGGGCATTGATAATGTGCAGGTGAATTATCAAAACATATAGATATTTTCTTAACTAGGTTTCAGAAATAATTTATGTAAACATTTTTATAAATAGCCATACAAGGACTATTTAAAATGCTTAAAGCACGGTATCATGCGTTTTACCTAACAGAAAACACCAGACAATGCTACTAATATCAAAAGGCCCAAAATGTGGGAAATGTGATATCATGCTTGTGGAGTATCTGAATATCCTTGTATGTGCATAGAAGAACATGATGCCATTTTCTGTATCAAAGAAACAAAAGAAAACAAAAGGAAAAAATTACAAAATCAGTACTAACAATGGAAAACAAAGGAATCAGGATGTACCTACGCTCTGACGGATAGACATTGCAGAAAATGCGTTTTTCTCTTCAAGATAAACGACGCCGTTGCAATAGATTTTTCTTCGAAAGAAACAAAGGAGCATCGGAGCAATGTTAAGGTCGCCATGAAACTACAGCCTCTACATACATAATATGTGCTGCTGTACTGAGCCTTCACTTTTTTTAAGAGGACACACCCAACAAACAAAACACGATGTTTCGGCGCCTCTCCAGTTAACACTGGCAAACTTCCACATCTATAACACGTGCGTAATGGCACAGCTGAATACGCAAATATCGATGGATTATTGATGCTCTTCCTACCTACATAAAGGAAAAAGGATAAGCAAGCGACAGCAAGCCTCCCTCAAAGTCTTCGACGTTTAATTATGCGTGAACGCGAAGAAAAGAATCGGTAAGCTTTCATAGAATTGACTTATTCATTATTTTCCCACTGAAGTGCCAAAGGTTTCCGGAAGTGAATTAAAAACGATGCAAATCAATCTCGATTCTATCGATATTCGTACAGCACGAAAGGATTCCTGAAGATTCTAAACCAGACAACGTATCTCAAATTGCAATCATCTGCTGTTTTGAAGGACACAGAGTTAGCGTTTTATGATGGATATCTTAATCTTCATTATCTGTTGATCACCATCCTTCATCTAAAAATTGTTAAATTAAGCCGGTAGGCTGTAATTAGGTATCCTCAGAATGTTTACGACTGACGTTCCTCGTCAGTTCACTTTGGTTTTAACAGTACGTGAGTAAATTCATGTGGGAATTTTAAACCATTTGACAAAATTTCAAACCACTTAATAAACATGCTAGGTAAAAGAGCAGCTAATGCATTTTAGTAACGCATCAAAGAAGTTCAACACGGGGATGTGTTTATTGCTCTACACGGGTCTTAACTTATCATATAGGTATATAAAGGATATAAAGTACTAGTGGCGGCTCGTGAGCATTCTTCTTGGTGGGACCAGATGTGAAGATGAGTGTAATGAAAGTAGAAGTGGGGTTATACCTTCTAAAACAGGTCATCCAAAGATGTTAAATTAAGTTAACCATTGGCGCGACAGCCCTTAGAGGGCCAAGGCCTACCAACCCGACTGCCGGCCTCACGCCCACTTATGCACGGCAGAGGTGGACGATCATCTAACCGATACGGGGAGGAGATGTCAACATCTCGCATTCAAAGATGTAGCCAAACATTACATATTTTTAAACATCAAGTAGGTATCTAATAATAAAATATAAAATGGAACTTGTACCAAGTGGCAGTATTACTTGTACAATAGCTGAACACATCTATTCTTCTTGACGGAAAACATTTCAGTCAGTCTGTTTTTAAAGTTAGAGATTTCACCAATTTTCTCTTTGGGAATAGAACAAACTGCCAAGAAATAATCCTGCCTTGGCCCATAATCTTCCTAAGGAAAGACTTAATTCTGTTCAATGTACTGAAGCTTCGACTGTTGAAACTGGAGTTGTTAGTGCAATTTGCATCGTTTTGTGTACTTCAGTGTTGTATCACAAAACCTGAACAGTTCGCTGTTTGGTGTATCATTAAGGTAAGTCACTTACAGGTCATTTTTTAACTTTTCGTAGGAGATCATGTTAATGCAATTTGATGCAAATTTTCTCCGAGTCAACAGAGAAATTTTCTGTTAATGTAATCAATTTCTTTGGATCAATAATCCCAAAAGTACTGAATATATGAGACTGTTGGAAGTGCCCTTACCTTTTGTTGACCACTGTGACACACACCTTTTTGGTATCTGAATTTAGGTTCACTTCAGAACCCTTATTCGGTCGCTTTCTTTAGAGAGGAATACAGTTATCAACCTGATATCTTCTATTGTTCTTGCGAATTTCAGACATAGCTGATTCAAAGTACTGTACAGTCCGATTTATTACTAATCTGTTACAGAAAGTTCTGTGTTTTGCCTTCTTGTTCCATAAATGTAAAAATATTCGGTTGATATGCACATGATCGTTTAATTTCAAGCGTTTCTACTACCGTTAATGAGTGAAAGGGACTTTTCAATAAATAATCCATTCATTTTACAGCTACACTAATTTGTCCACCAAATATTTAAGATTCCAACAAAAATCACACGAATGATAAACTTCATGTAACGGGCCGTAGCTAGGTGGCCCCAAGCGTGTTGTATGCGATTTTTGAAGAGGAGAGTTGGGGAGCGAGGAAGGTATTAGACATGTGACTGGCAAGGTTTGTAGAGGAGAGAGCAGTGACCGCGGGCCGATGTAATAATTTGGACCAACGTTCTGCTTCGAGACAAGAAGATTGGCGCGGTTGTGTTGCACAACACTGCGGGCTGCAAATTTCGGTAACCATAAAGAATCGTGGTTTGCAATGGTTATTACAATTCAAATAAAATATAAAATATGTTTTCTTCACATTAAAAAAAACCTGTAAGTTGCGTGATATTATCGGTGGGGCGCTTAATGGCACTCCGCCTCTCAAGATACTGTAGAGATATCAAAATATTCTTTTCTCTGAGTTGAGTGTAATCAACATAGTATGTGATGGTTCGTTAAAGGTAATGATTATTAAGATGAACACGCGTCATGACCTCAAAGTTTGCAAGTTAAAGAACACATTGAACCTTCTCTGCACTTTTGTATCTTGACCAACATGATGACATAGTTTACATAATTCTCACGTAATTACCTGCACATTTAGCCAGAATATGAAACATTTTGGGATGTTCTTCAGTGCCGTGCAAGTAATATTTTTGATTTCCTAGATAATATGTAGCAGACGTGCTCAATTGTACAGCACACGCTTCCTTCTCCTACACATGTTGTTTTCCCTACACCAATGACCAAGGCAACGAGAGACAGGCAGCAGTCAAGAGGCGTTGCTACTAACGTTTAGTGTATCTTTGTGCTAGGTGAGCCAGATCACAAAAAACTGGGAGAAATAAAACACCTGCTCATGATCACCCTAATGTTGAAAATGTGGTACAGCTTTCTTATAAACTGGTGGAACTTATTGGAGAAATATAAAATCATTTAGTGAAGGCCAATTGCCGGCCTCGGTAGCGTGGTAATAGCGAGTCTGCCTCACGTTCAAGAGGTCGCGAGTTCGAATCTCGGTCAGGGTGAGTTTCCTGGATAAGGTTTTTTCCGGGGTTTTCCCTTATCCTGAAAGACGAATGTCAGGTAACTGTAAGCTCTGTGGACCCTGGACTCATTTGAGCATCATTTCACCCATTCCATTCATCCATCGTCCAGTATGACTAAACGATGGAGGACGTAAAACTACTTTAAAAGGCGAATTTATCAAGCAATGCTTGCTAGTTGCTGCGAAGGAATTTTGTCCCGATTTAGTCGATTTATTTGCATCAGATAGTCTCTCTTGAGGTACAGTAACGAGACATAGGCGAATTTGGTTGTGATTTTGAAAGGCAATTTAAGGACAAATTAAGATCATTAACATGTTTTTCTCTAGTCCTGGACGAATCGGTGGACTTAACTGACGAGGCGTGGTTAATTGTATTTCTGAAGGGAGTTGATAATGAAATAAATATCTTAGAAGAAATATCTTATATAGTGTCCCTTAAAAGTACAACTTGTGGGAAAGTCATTTTTAACGGAGCACCCTCTATGAAAGCACGAAAATACGGTTTCATTGGCTGGCTGAACAAATTTTTACAACATAGCAATATTGAATCTGACTTCTTGCCCATACACTGTATAATACGAGGCTTTATGCGCTAAGTCCGTTACGTTAAATAAAGTATGTCAGTTGTTATAAGATGTGTAAATCTTATTAGATCCAGTAGCCTTCGACGTCGGCAATTTCAAAATCTCATGCAAGAGCTGGAAACGGAATTTTCAAAATTACCGAACTACTGTCATGTCAGGTGGCTCAGTAGGGGACCCATGTTAAGATGTTTCTTTCAACAACCTCACCTGATTGCTGAATTTATGAAAAGCAAAGTAAGCATCCTAATTTAAATGCAACAACAGTAATGTCCATACACTTTTGTACTTTCGAAAGTCTTAAAATAACTGTGTCTTATAGGTATTATTCGTTCAGGGAAATGAAGTTCCTGAACTGACACATGGCGAATGGTTGTGTGACCTGGCATTTTCAACTGATCTTTTTGGTTATTTGGATAATTCAATACATGCTCGCAGGTAGAAATCAAAACATAGTATGCTTAGTTGACGCCGTGAATATATTTATGGCACAAATGCGACTGTGGGAAGGACTTGCAGATTTATATCATTTTCCTTGCTTGCGTTCCGTGTTCACAATAAACGTCATAGTTCTGGAAAAGCATGGAGAACTTCTAAAGCAACTACATGACACATTCCTTTCGCAATTTAAGATATAAAGAAATTTGAGACAAATATCCAATTATTTTGCACTCCTTTGAAGTTTCCATGTACTGAAGCCCCCACACGAGCTACAAATGGAATTATTTTTACTGCAAAATTCTACGACAGTAAAATGTTCTGAGAAGGAAATTTGGGAATTATTTAAGTCTTTGCCCTGCAGTGATTATCAGAGGTTATGTATGTTTGCATCTAATTTAATGGCACTCTTTAGCTCTACATATATCTGTGAACAAACCTTCCAAGTTGAACCATATTAAAAGAGAATATGGCAGCAAGATCGTCTTGCGCCGTGGCGTAGCGGGCTAAGGCAACATGCCTTGGTCCCTGTCCACGGAAAGCGGCCTGGGTTCGAGCCTACCCATGGGGTGCCGATTTTAAGTCCGGGTATAGGACCGGTGTCCACTTAGCATCGCAAGGAAAGTGAGGAGTTTACCGTAAGCGGCCCTGGTCACGAAAACCAACACTCCGGCTGGGAGATGCCGTGATGCTGACCACATCTCCTCCCCGTATCGGTTGTATGATTGCTCACCTTTGCCGTGCGTAACTGGGCGTGAGACCGGCAGTCAGGTTGGTAGGCTTTGGCCCTCTTAGAGCTGTCGAGCCAGCTGTCATCGTTATCATCGCAGCAAGATCAGAGACCTTGCTTATCTTTTGAGACTGTGCACTTCGTCTTTTGCATCACATATAGAAGACCCTGTAAAACGTAACTTGTGCAACAGAAGTCATCTTAAGAAACATTAGTTAGTAAGGAGTAAACTATGAGTACGAGCCCGCCTAAGTAGCGTGGTGGTAGCGTGTCTGCCTCACGTTCAAGAGGTCCCGAGTTCGAATCTCGGTCAGGGTGTTACCTGGATAATGTTTTTCCCGGGGTTTTCCCTTGTCCTTAAAGGTGAATGTCGGGTAACTCTAAGCTCTGTAGACCCTGGGCTCATTTGAGCATCATTTCACCCATTCCATTCATCGTCCGATATGACTTAATGTTGGAGGACGTAAAAAAAAAACAATAAAAAATTATGACTGCGAACGCTTATGCTTTCTTATACGTCAGAATGACAGCGAAATTCCGCCACTGGAACTCAGTAACTGTAGGTAAAGCGCGATTATATCTAGTGGGTGGAAGGAGGGGATTTCAACCCCCCCCCCCCTTTCTTGCTTTGAGTGCAGCATATGAGAGCGGGCTGTTAACAGCCTATCAGTACCTCGTCGTCATCGTATGAATTTTGATGTCGACGCTGCCTATCTGAAACTTTATATACAGAAGCATGTTTGTTGAATCATGATGTAGATTGCAATAAATATATGAAATGAAATATGCGCGGTTACATTTAAAAGTATACTTTTGGAGGAATCCTGTATAGGCGCAAACCATAGTACCTTTGGTCAACATTATAGCATTGTAAATTTGGTGATTTTGTTGTAAACTTTTAGGTTACGTTCCTGTAGATTTTAGTTTTTTGAACTTATTCGCATTTACTCTCCCATACACATTTCCAGACTCAATGGAGAGAAGAGCATATTGCTTATTTAAGAAAATAATTGTCCCCGGACATGAGGACATCTTATATCTCTTAAACCTAAGTATTGACGTATAGCCGAACAGATCCATTTACTTAAGAGATTTTCTTGATATAATGCTCTGAACGATACAAAATGCTTCTGTGGATTAGCACAGACCAGCCATGAATGGCATGGATTAAAGTCCAAACCTACATAAGCTACCACTTCCGGGAGGATCAAGTGAGAGCGAGTAAATAAATATCGACATTGCATTGATCGATCAATCGAGCGCGGTATTAATGCCATCGTACGTGATTACTTCGCTGTCATGAACTTGTTTGCTTGTTAATTTCCACATCATTTGACACAAGCTCAAAGAAACTTAAGTGATGCTAGCAAATGCGTGAAAAGTTCACTCGTCGTTGGCCATATTAAGGTGTGATATCAGATTATATGGATTTACTGCTGTGAACTTGTGGTAAGCAACAGATGTCTCAATTATAATGAGCCAACACGAAAATTTAAGAGTAATGATTCAACATTAGAAAATAAATGCGTTGTTGTATGAAAAGTGTGAAAACAAGAGTGAAATATTTATATTACTATGCGCAATTTGATAGAAATAGAGAGAGAGAGAGAGAGAGAGAGAGAGAGAGAGAGAGAGAGAGAGAGAGAGAGAGAGAGAGAGAGAGAGAGAGAGAGAGAGAGAGAGAGGGAGGGAGAGAGAGAGAAAATAGCACATTATGAAACATGTTGCATATGTGCCACGTCATATTGCACATTTCAACAATATTTGGCTGCCGTATTAAGCTTTTAACTCTTTAAGTTTGCTTTTCAAGTACAACCTTTTAAATTCAGTGACATTGAGCAGTTCATAGGCTATTTAAGACTTGCATTATATTCATCATCTCACTGTTTTAAACAAGCAATATTTTAATTAGAATTCTTAGTTATATTTACATTATATTTGAGAAAATAACAGTAACAAAATTCCCATATAAGTGGTTGTGTGTGGGGGGAATAACTTCCTTAGAAAGAGTCTGTACTTAAGTATAGAGTTATTCTAATTATACTGTTCAGAGACTCACTTATACCTCGGACTTTTTCTAAATATGATGTTAATTCGAGGGGCCTAAATGCTCATATTCGTATTGAAATGGCAATATTAATGGGTCGAATGCAATTTTAGCTGTCTAGCGGTATAGTAGTAAAATTTATTTTGAATAACATTTTAGTCTTTTAATTGAAATGCCCAGTATCATAGAGATGCGTATTAAAAATAAGGTAAAATAAGGTATCCAAGGCGATGGAACCGTGAGGAACGCTATTATGCGAGATCCGGCAACACTGGCGTGTAGCTTGGTTTCGCCCCTTCAAATCCCCATTACAACGAACCCGTTGCAACCATTAGTCTGGGCTGGGCAGCCATATGCGATGGAGCTTCCTATCACTTCCGCCGCCAAGTGCGAGTTGCGTGCAGTGATCCGTTTTCTGAGTACCAAGGGCACTAACCCCGCTGAAATGCATCGTCAGTTATGCGAAGTCTATGGGCCACAGTGTATGGACGTCAAAAACGTGCGAAAGTGGGTCAAAGAGTTCAAAGACGAACGTACAGACGTCCATGACGAATAGCGTTCTGATCGGCCTTCCGGTTTCAGCTGAAAAAATTGCAAAGGTGGAGCAAGAAATGCTTAAAGATCGGCGTGTGACAGATCGCGAGCTGTGCGAACTTATCCCTGAAGTCATTAAGACTACGATTGACAAGATTTTGACCGAACATTTGCATTATCGCAAGGTGTGTGCGAGGTGGGTCCCCAAAATGCTCACCGAAGACCATAAACGACTGATCACCTGGCCCAGTTCGGATGGACATCCTCACCCATACCCCCTACAGTCTAGACTCAGCACCTAGTGATGATCATCTGTTTCCTGAGTTGAAGTCACACCTGGGGGGGAACACATTTCCAGACCGACGATGATTTGAAAAACGAGGTTGAGCGCTACCTACGCAACTTGGTGGGAGAGTGCTATGACAAGGGTATACAAAAACTGCCACAGCGGATGCAAAAGTGCATCGATCGCAATGGTGATTACGTTGAAAAATAGCTGTAAGTTCCACCTTTCATCAGTGGCATTTCCATCATTGACAATAAACATGTTTTCTATATTAAATAAAATTGGAGACCTTATTTTACGGGGGCCGCGCCGTGGCGCAGTGGTTAGACCGCTTGGCTCTCACCAAGGCGGCCCGGGCTCGATCCCAGACCACCGCAAAGTGAGATTTGTGCTGGACAACACGGCACTGGGGCGGGTTTTCATTCCACCGGTGCTCCATCTTCATCTCATGTATCTATCAATCAATGTCACCGCCTGCGGTGCCGTATGTAGTAAAAGCGGGCGTTAAAACACTACACATTTCATTTCTTATTTTACGGACACTCTCGTACTCGTACTTCATTAATGCGTAGCAGTAAATGTATCAGTGCATTCATATTAACTGTCCGCCTTGGTAGCGTAGATGGTAGCATGTCTGCCTCACGTGCAAGAATTTGCGAGTTCGAATCTCGGTTAGGGTGAGGTGTCTGGATAAGGTTTTTTCCGGGGGTTTTCCATATCCTGAAAGGCGAATGTCGGGTAACTCTAAGCTCTTTGAACTCTGGACTCATTTGAGCATCATTTCACCCATGTCATTCATCGTCCAATACAACTTAACGTTGGAGGGACGTAAATTACACAAAAAAGTGTTATTGAGATCCACACATTAAGAACACTCTTCTTCCATTATGCATAGATTTCGAGAAGAGTACTTCGAAATGCAGAGATATTTGACAATAGTGCGATTTCTGTTCCAGGTTGACGAGAAAATCACACTTAATGGATAAAGTCAGGTCCCCAGCGGAGTAGAATGCGCGCTTTGTTTCCGATGTTGCCTTGAATTGGTTGCGGGAAAGAAATTAACTTTTTATTGAAGTTTAACTGCAAAGATTTGTTTGATATATTTTCGACTAAATACCAACTATTTAATGAAATTTATATATAAATAAAACCGAAATATATTACTTTTATTTTGATAGGAACCTTAAAATAAAAT
>CM060949.1:79162824-79300324 GCA_030765055.1 Mantis religiosa
AGAGTATTTTATGCTGTAATTGTTGGAAAATAAACAATTCTTCTTCTTTAAATATTGTGAGATTTATTCCACGAAATTAATTCTGAAATTTGCTACAATTTTAAATGACGTAGATTCTGTCCTTTGTTGTAGCATTGATGAATTGCAAGTTTCTGGCACTCGCCACTAGTGCAATGCAAATGCATTCACAATTAAAACGTTCTTTTGCAAACTTGCAGAGCGACACCAGGACCATTGTTTGCCAAGTGACGCTATCTGATTGTTCTGGATTCTCTGCACACGATGTTTCTAGAACAACTAAGTTATTTATCTTTTATTGGTTCACGTCACCACACTACGTAATTGCATTATTGTAATTACCAATGGCAACACTATTATGTAATATTCAACTTGCGTTGTAACATTCCGTGGCCTACCCAGTTTTACATTTCCTATTTTGTACAAGTTTCTTTTTCCATAACAATTCACAACAAATTCTTAAGTATTTGAAACATATGAAATAACCGTCACAAGTTGAACAAATCATATTACTTATGTTATCAAAATATGCTTTTATTTTATGTTTAAAGTTAGTATTCAACATTTTTCTCAGAGTAGCAATAACATTGCTTAGCGTCTTAATATTTTCTTCATTAGAAACCATTGTTCAATTAATATATAGGCCTGTTGTGATAACTTTCAATGATCGAGGGAAGTCTCTGAGAAAAGACATTTGTTGATATTATTAAAATCAAATTCTTAGATAAATGTTGAGTAGCATTATAAACATTCATCTCATCTAGAAATGAAAGTTGACTTTCGGATTGCGTTTGTTTGGGGAGAAAAAAATGTCAGCTGTGATTCCGTATCGCTGACAGCACGAACTAGTTAACTCCAGGTTTTATTTTGATCCTTTTATATTAGTTTTACTTCTGCATTGTACAAAAGAGAACTACAAAACCGTGCTTTGCCTGTTCATTTTTCTCTGTTTGAAAATGTCTACAATGAATTTCGAAAAATCTGATGAACAGTTTTGAAAGTGCATTCTCCTCTTCAGCCTGAAACTGCAGAGAAAATGCTAATCTAGCTGATGTATTTTATGTACTTGTTTCGCCAGTTCTTCTTCCAATGAATTTTTCTCGAATTATAACTTTACTACATAACGAAACTACCCACACATGTAACCCCTAATAGATTTTCTCTGATTACCATATCTAATTCTGCTTTTTTCCTTTTTCGTACGTGTCATTTTTTGCATATTCCTCATAACATTCTGCTTTCAGAGATAGAAATATTCTATTTATCTTTTTAATACATTTCCTTTGAGTATACATTTTTGTTTTATATATGCACTTCAATTTTTTTGCCTTATATTTATAAGCAGCTTAATCTTAGAATGTATTTAATTAGCAACTGAGTTATTTTAAGCATTTCTTACTATTTTTTTAATTTACCGCTGATCCAATATATTTAAAGTATTTACCCTCCTTTTTACTTTCCGGAACCAAAAATATTTTTCCTTGCCTTTTTATTCGGATTATGTGAAGAGATGCAAGACAGAATAGATGGACCAGAACGGCCTATTTTTGTATCCGCTGTAACGAGAGAAGCTCCAATTCTACGAGTTTCTTGTGCATTATTTCCGTTTGTCTGTTTCATGACTGTAGGACCAGATGCCGGTGGTTGGTATGTTGCGGTAGTACGGTAAAATTTGAGCTCTCGAAAGATTTCACCCAGGACTGTAGGGTTGTAAAGTGTCTTTTCTATTTGTGGGATTCACAAGCTGCGAGTGCATAAGGCTTTGATAGCCGGGGTCAAAATGGTATAATCTTAAAATAAAAGGGAGCCCGTCATTGATAACGGGCATTATCGTCCGTAGCCCTTCTTGTGTCCTTTTCTTGCTTCCTACCAGAAGTTGTATAGAAAGTGTAATAGGTATATCATACAGGATGAGAAAGAAGACTACAAGCTTAGTATTTGCTCAGGGCAGCACTCTCGTGATTTTTTAAGAACTCCATATACGGAAACGCACGGTTTGGATGCTGTAGAAATTTCAAAGTTAGAGAACTGGTGTCCTAAGGGAAAGTTTGAACGAAAATACACGTCCGCAGATCCTTCGGTCCCCAATATACGGTTAGTATCAATCTGTGGGCTGATATAATTGCTGATCATATAATTGGTCCTTATCTACTCCCAAACAGATTAACACGATCGATCTACTTCGCATTTTTTAGAGATATTTTGCCTACCTAATTGGAGGACGTCCCTCTACACATTCGGCAGGTAATGCGGCTGCAACACGACGGAGCTCCATGACACTCTGAGAGAAAGGTGCGGAATCACGTCAATGTTACATATCCTAATCAATGGATTGGTAGAGGAGGGCCAGTTCCATGGACAGCACGATCACTAGATCTGACACCACTGGACCATTTTCTGTGAGGAACGTGAAAACCATGGTGTACGCTACTCCTGTAACGTCAGGGGAGGACCTCATTGCACGAGTGCATGGAGCAATTACCATTCTTTCAGGTCAACCACATCTATTGGAGCATGTATATGAAGCTCAGTGCCACAGATGTAGGCTCTGCATTGACGCAGGAAGTACCCAGTTTGGACCCCGTTTGTAATTTTAAACTGGTTTGCAGACGCTTTGATGTTTTTGCGCCCAAACCATTTGTTTCCGGACATGGGTTGCTGCTTGTAAAACGATCCGTTTGTCATCCTGTACAACACCCCGAGCATTGTCGGTGTTTTATACTCACCCTGTATATGCGGGGCTGTGCTCCAGTTGCTAAAGGCCCATCGGCGTGATTCCACCTTGCCACCTTCCATCCAAAAATCTAAACTTTTACCCGACAATAGTTCAATATTCGAGATTAGCTCGACCAGTTCTTGTTGTCTACGGACTGGATAAAGCTTCCTGCATGCTATTGGCTGGATGTCCAATGACCATGCTCAGTGCTACTTAACTTCGTCGGCTGCTTGTGGAGCTGACCGTGTAAAGCAGGCCGACTGGCACGAAGCGGATTAAGTTACCAAGTTATTGTGCGTTTCAAATGGGAAGGTGTTTGTCCTTGAGCGCTACTAGGTGAGCAACCAATGGGAGTCCTGCGGTGTAGCTGTATTGCATTCCCCCTAAGTGGTATATGACGAGCGGCAAACTAATCAATCTCTAATAAATACTATTCGCGCTAAGACAAAAATTCAGATTTTGCAAAAACTGGTGCATAAGGAAGGAGACATAACATAATCGAAAACCCCCATATTTTTAGCTCAAATAGATTTGATAATACGAATAAATAAAGTAGATACCATTATAACAATACATTGCGACGTAAGCACTGTAATGAATATCATTATTGGTTGGCATGTATGCGTGAACGTATATTTGAAATTACTCAGAAATGAAACGTAAACATTTGACATGACGTGGTAAAAGAAATGTGTACTTTGGATAAGTCAAGGTGTTTGTTAAATTCAATGAGAGCAAACGATACACTTCTTGCTAGTCTGGCAGATCTGGTCACATTACATCTTTGTTTATGAATGGTTCGTAAACTCTATTTACTCTGGAGTTCAAAGCAGCATTATTCAGCTACGCTTCCATGAAAAGTTTATCAGCTGGATCAAGGAGACGCGATCCACCTCCCCCCCCCCCTTACTACTGCTATAACAATCCAATGGAGTTAATCTGGGCTCAAATTATGTTGCAAACAGAAATAATATTTTTAAACTGACTCACGTTGAACGACTTATTCACAAAACATTGACAAGGTACACAACAAGACTGGGAAAACTGCGTTAGACATCAGATAAACTACAAAAATATGACTTTTGGAATGAAATAACACGTAACGAGATTTTGGAACCTATCATCATAAATTTGCAGTACTCAGACGATGAAGACAATGACAATGCCGAATTATCTCTTAACGTAAGTAACATTCACAGCTATACGGATGCACCGCTGGTATTTTCGTTGGATTAGAAAAATATGTAATTCATAAACTATAATTAACTTTAAACTAAATATTTAAAACATTTGCGTAATATACGAATATTCATGTTGCAATTTTGATTTCAAAAACTGCATTATTATAAAACTTTGGAAAATTCAGTTTGCGTTACCTTACGACTAGCGCCACGAACACTCGCAAGTGTGCGAGAGAGAGGGAAATATAAAATGAGTGGGAATAACGAGGTGGCAACAGTGAAGGCTCTAACGCATCTGATTCGCTACAGGCGAGGACTCTTTCCATTTGAAACACATAATAGGCAAATACTTGGGCCACTATCCCTCAGTGACCAGGCCCAATGCTACTTAACATGGGGATGAAAAAGAGGAGCGACAACCCCTCAGGTCAGAGTCCACAAGCCATCCTTGGGCAGGAAGCTCTTCCTGTTCTTTGTACTCTATGGTCATAGTAATTTAGGGCATGTACGAGCTGGTTGGTATCGGTTCTCTCCCACACGGTGTCCATGACGAGAGGAAGACCGAGTGTGCAGGATATATGACGGGAATGTATGCCGGTACAGATTTACACGATCTGCAGCCTGCCAATCCAACAATCAAAGGGTCATTTTCCATTTCTGTGGTTACGTCATGCCATGGGCAGGCACACAGCTAGGTATCCATAAGTCTTATCACATAGTGAGCGAGGCAGAGATCCAGTAGTAAAAGTAGTAGGCCGTAACGCTCTCTCCTCTTACATGAGTTTATTCCTGTCTCTGTTTCATCTCTTATTTTACGCGGAATTAATTTTAACCACAGGCATTACTTTGAAACAGATGCTGAAAATTCGCTTGGAAAAGCACGGTATTAAGCTTATTAGCTCTTTGGGTTGCGTTCCTTTAACCTAAAAGGCAAACAAACTAGCAAGTTGTTCTTATTCGAGGGAATCATCGTTAATGCATGTTGAAATAGGAGAAACAGCGTTAAACCAGTTTCGCGGTTCTTGCTCACGGATTTAGTATGTGCGATCGAAGTTGGAACGCCTGCTAATATTTTATGCCTCCAGAAACCAGCGCGGTAAAGTAATCCCATTCGCTGTAGACAAGGATTACATCGAACACTGAGTTGGCTAATGGCAAGGATAGAACACGCTATGAGTTATTCTACCTCCTCCCGCTCTTGTCTGTGTTAGGCTTAGAAATCTCTGATAAACCCACGTTACGTTTCTGCAAGAGGTGACGGGTTCGAAGAAAGCTTTACACACAAATGTTCAAGGAGCAAATCTCAGCATACTTGAAAGAAATCATTAAATATTGGTATTAAAGCGTGACACATTAAGGGCTAAATTAATTTGCAAAATGTGGTCAAAATAAAGACTCGCAGAAGAAATATTTGTAACCCATTTAACCTCAAAGTAAAAGGTCGCAACCATAACGGCGAATCCCGAGCAAATGCTCGACATTCAGTTCACATTGCTACCGCTTTGTTGACTGATATACATTTTCACTGGTCTCCAGGTACCCTCAATGTTATTTCTAATTTCAGTGCGATGTCTTTTCGTATACTTCAATTTTGTTACAAATATAATGAATTTCAACGACATTAAAACACTGAATCAAATAGTCGAAGCTACCAAAGCAGGAATGTAATAACGGAATTTTAAGTTTAAAACGGTAGTTCTCGAGAATAAGACTATTGTTGATATTTTCCCTCGGAGCTAGGACCGCCAGCTACACCATATCGGTAAAAGCCCGAGCGATGCACACCCAAGCCGTCAAACTTTCATTAGGACAAGTGAGTGGTAGAATAGAAAAACTGTCCAACCCACTGGAATCTTTCTCACCAAGCTGCCGACTTCAGAACTAGGAAAAGTGAAGCTGGCAAAGCGTATAAGGTTTAGCATACCCAACTATTTACTATCTATCAGGTTATGGCTCTGTTTACTCTATTTTCAGAGTATTGTTACCCAATTATCGGAAGGCATGACCAACTGACGGCTGAGTGAATGACGGGAAGCAATCGACCACGCCTACCCATTTATCTTGTAGTGCTAACGAGAGGATGGTTGAAAAAAAAACTAGCCATCTCTTTCCCCTCTTTCTTCCGTCTGGAACAGTCGGGAAGATTCACTGAACCGCGAGACTTCCAGAAACGGCGATCTTCCCTATATAAGGCCTGCAGTGGACGAGTCGGTCAGTTCTTGGCGAGCAGCCGGAGGAGTGCCGTGCTAGTGAACGGACTGGAAGACTGTGTACGTGTATCGGAGTTGTACGTAATTGTGAGTGCAGAGTGGACCTGTGACAGACGAACTGGTGAATTGTAACTGTGCGCGCTACGTAATTCTATGTATCAGCAAGTGTTCCAACTGCAACTCGGTGGAAATAAAGAATGTTTTGAGTTTGTGCAATTGGACTTTTAATTTCACGAACCCACAAATTCACAGTATTGAGAACTGCGCAATACTAAAAGCATTCAAATGTGTTAGTTTTGTAAGTTTTATCATACGAAATATATCCTGAAATAACTTATATACGCTTACCTACTTAAAATAACTCGCGTTTATTTATTATAATTTGTAGTAGAACAATATAATTCAGAAGTATCAAGATAAAAATAAATAGAAAGTCCGCAACAAATTCTAGAATATGTATAAAATGACGTCCCTTCCTAAACTCTGAGCAGCTACATCTGAGAGGAGGTTTGTTTCGGACCCGCACGTGGGGAGGCTGTGTGTGTGTGTGTGTGTGTGTGTGTGTGTGTGTGTGTGTGTGTGTGTGTGTGTGTGTGTGTGTGTGTGAGAGAGAGAGAGAGAGAGAGACCATAAATCAGGTATGATATATGTAAATAAAATATTGAAAATAAGAATTGCATATTTACCAAGGACAGAAAGCCAAAATTTTCCAATTTCCCCCATTTTAGTAATCGGTTTATTTGAAAACATTTCATTGATTTGATTATCTAAAAAATACTGATAAAATGTGAATTAGATTAACATAGTTTTAATACGATATGCTAAATAAAATATTCAAGTTTTGGAAATTATTTCATTTTATTCTCCTGAAATTTATGTAGTTGGGAAGCTACAGGAAATATGAATGATTACTAGCGTAAATATTGTGACTTTGTGGGTTCGAAGTCCAATTTGCCAAAATTCTAAATGTTCTTTATTTGTGGAGAAACACTCTGCGTAGCAGCAGAATTACATCACATATCACAATCTACAACACCAAGGTCGATGACAATAACAAACAGCTTACCCAACTTCCACTGTTGACAACATTCTTGTTACATGTCTTTACAAGTCCGCTGGCGTGTCACAATCTCTTATGTCTCATTCATAAATTCGAGAGACTTCTCGAGCAAATAAGAAAAACAACTATTCTTTGTCAATCGAGATATCACTAGAACCTTCCTTACGTGAAACCCTATCTGGACCGGCAAGTCCCTTATCTCCGTGATATACTATTCGTCTGTTATTTATCGGCGCTATCGTTATCTGCAGGCTCTTTGTGTAGACTAACAAGCCGCGCTATCGCTACGCGCGAACCTTTTATGTGCGTTACCGCGACAATATATAACATTTTGTCCAGCAAACTTTTCCAAAATAGTTCATCAAAGGTAACTTAATACATTCTGAGGCGCTAAATGCTCTTCTCATTATCTGAATCTCAACAATTTTAGTTATTTGAATTGTTCACAATTCCAGTTAAAACGTTTATTAAAAATAATATTTGTGAGTCTCTGTAAAATTAGAATTAATGGTAGTGACTAGAGAAAGTAATACTCATTAAAAGTCTTCTTTGATTATGTGAAGTCAACCCATCTTTATCAACAACAGAGATAAGAATAATACTGAACTTCGGGATCACCTTTTTTCCTATCTGTAGGGCTGACTGCTCAGTAATATGTTAAAACTGAACCCAACGCGAAGCAGCTGTGAGCTCTAGGTGGTTTATGTTGTACTGACATTGATTTTCGATTTGCGCTCCCTTCAGATATTGCATTGTGTGAAGAAGAACACAAAAGGAAATATAAACCACCATGCGTATCGTTTTGTTAAAATCCAGAACAGCGCTGTATGTAGTTGTGCCAACGTTTGGAAAATGAACTTCGCTTTGGTTGATTTGTAGTTTAATCCGCAGTGTGTCATAAGTGTCATGTTATGCAAATTATATAGGAAATTATAAATTAATTGCATGCATGTAACAGTTTGTTTGGTGAGTATAATGTGGTCTTATGGTTGGTTATCACTAAATTTGTGATCGAACGATACTATTTCTCGAAATTCGGTACCAGTAGTATTTTTGAGCACTGATACACTCGATGCTCACTTGTACACTTGCTCATCTTTCACTTGTTCACTCAGTTGTATTCTTAGTAGTAGTTTTCTGTGTAAAAAGTATGCTACCATTCTTCTGTCCTCGTCATTTTCAGATGCAGTTCTGACAGCGGCAGGGAACTCGTACATTGATTTTTCAATAGACTTTCTGTGAACTTCACTGCATACATGATGCTTCCTTAATTTGTTGTATTTTGTCATCGCGCGAAAATGGTTTTCTACATATTTGACACACTGTACTTAGTATTGTTATTAATGTCTACTTAAAATAGTTCCACACTCTCTCATGTTGTACATGGGTAAAATAAAAATCTTGTAAAGCACTGGCAGATGGAAGGAAAGAACAAATATCCTCATTCTTATATTATCTCACGTCTTTAGTTTTGATTTGTTTCTGCTGAATTCTTCGCTCTCCGAGGTACGCAAACATAGTGGTCGAGAGCGAATCACCAAACTAGGCTATTAGGTATAGAAACGTGATTTAGTGCGTCATCTAAACTAGCTTCCATCACAACTCAGTTAAATCTGTACTTTACATGAGTACCTCTATTTCTTATTTCTTTGTCTTTCATGCTTTCATTTAAACATTAGTCTTTGGAATCTTCTTCTTCTTCACTTCATGGTATAGGCAATCAAGTGTCTGTTCCGCCTTCGAAGTCCTCCAGCCATCGTTTCCTGGGTCTGCCCACCGATCTCCTACCTTTAGGATGATACTGTAATATTTGTTTTGTAAGTCTATTATCTGACATTCTTTCAACATGTTCCTTCCATTTTTGTTTGAGATTAGTCTTTGGAATGTTCCATTTATTCACTCATAGGAAATGCAGCTAATATCTGTCAAGGTAATAATGTGAAATATAGACTCTCTTCATGCCCTATCTACCATAAGGTTTTGTATATTTAAAAGTGTAGAAGGTATCGAAAGTTAATCAAAATATTTGACATATTTTGTTGCTACGAGTATCGAGTTCTCATCCTTAATTTAAAACTGCATTGCATATTATACATCTAATGCAATTAAATTGTTGAAGTGATATAATGGTAAGACTTCTGGAATCTAATTGGGTATATTTCAAACTTGCCTACATTTTTTTCGGCTTTACCGCAACCTCCTGGTTAAATTTTACAACTATTTATCCAAATAAACATTCTTTGGAAACAAAACGCAAAAATTTGCACTTCACGAACAGAGACATCTCTCCGGAGAATGTTAAGAACACGTATAATGCTATTTGGTACTTTAAACGCATTCAAAGTTTGAGAAAAATTAGAATATCACATTCATATAATTTTCTCTGTCCTCTATTCTTCGTTTTTATCTGTTCTACAATCTTTTCTTGCAAGAGTTTATTTCCTATCTTTCAGATAAACATTTATAGAAATACAGAGGGATAAAGGGATTTGAAGCGATAATGAACTCCTTAAAGGGTTGCTAATTGGTGGCTTTTAAGTTCATACTTTTCGCATGATATCACGAAAAATAAACGAAGCACCGAAGAAGTTGACCAAATATAAAAATAGTGGCATACTACAATTTTGACATCTCAAAAACTAAAACTAAATCCATGGCATTTAAACGAACTGTCCGTTAAGATATAAACTTCTGTTAGACAACAACATAATTGAACAAGTAAATACATTTACACTTTTAGGATCTGCAGAATCATACATTAAAGAAGTAGATATTGGAACTAAAGTTGAAAGTTTTAAAAAAAATATGTAGAACAATTAAAAGAAGTTTAAAGAATAAAGTAAGAAAGGATACAATGATGAAATTCTATAAAACTATGGCAGTTGTAATAGCTCTATATAGTAGTGAAACTTGGACAATGACAGGCAAAGATAAAAGCAGATTACAGGCGGCAGAAATGAGACTTTTAAAATAGTTTTGGGAGTCTCAAGAAGAGACAGAATAGAAATGATGAATTAATAAAGGAAGAGATAATTCATAACAGACATAAGTGACCATAATACGCAGATACAATGAATGAGGAAAGATACCCGAAAGAAGAGTACAGACCCAAAGGAAAATGAAACATCGGAAGGCCCAAAAAACGATGGATAACCCAAGGAGCGCATTTGAAACACGCAACTAGCCTTTTGACGTTTAATGCTTGAAGGAGAGAAGAAAATATTTAAAACAGATAACAAATAATATCTTGGATTGTTAATGTCAAAAAAGATTTAATTAATATGACTTTCGTATTTTAGTAGAATGTTATTTTTTATTTGGCAAGCATTTTGCCTAATTCGCTTATCACTTGCAGCTAATTGTACAAAATTAATTTAGAATGAAGAGTTCATAGGGTGCTAAATATATTAAATATATATGCAAATTTTATTAGTCATGGAAATACTGTAAAATACGACACTTTAATAATCGGTCAATTTTGCCCTCATTTAAAGGTAGGTTTGGGTTGGAAAGATTTTCTCGAAAGCCTTCATAGCGCATCTTTGGAAGACGCTGCAAATACCACGTTTTGTATTAATTCGAAATTTTGCTGTTGTGTTACGTGTTCAGGGAGTAATTCACAGTCGTTGAATAAGGACAGAATAAAAAATAAGTGGAAATAGGTGGTACAATATCCAAACGCGATTTAAGATACAGAAATGAAGCTTCGTAAGATAACTTTTTTAAATTAACCTCCTCCAATGTTACGTCATATCGGACGATGAATGAAATGGGTGAAGTGATGCTCAATTGAGTCCAGGGTTTACAGATCTTGGAGTTATCCGACATTTATCTTTCAGGATAAGGTAAAACCCCGGAAAGGCCTATACAGATAGCTCACCCTGTCCGAGATTGGAACTCGGGACTTCTTGAACGTGAGGCAGAAACGTTACCATCACAGAGGTAACACACCTACAGGGGTGGGCTCTAGTGATTACACGATAGTGAGAATTTGGTGTAGAAGAGAAAATGAAAACAAACTTGGAAACGGCTGAAACGAAATTTCTGAGACGAATAATTGTTCGAAAAAATGTTCGAAACAAAGTATTTAGACTGAGTTTAGATATTTACGAGTATACTGTAGCTGGGAGAGAGGAGAAACAGACGTAAATAGAAATAGGAAGCGCGTCTACTGTAATTGATTCTTGTAGACTGGCTAAACGGATATACAGTATAAGCTAATTGCATGGCGAGATGTAGGGGCCTTCTATGAAAAAAAATGTCAAAACTCTTTCCGATATGACAATTGAAGCAGAAGAACAGCAGAAAACCATCCTAGGAGTAGGCTCTCTATTCTGTCCTTTTGGATACAAAGGAATGGTGAAAGGCTTTTGCTCCAAAATATTCTGTTTAGACCAACCGTAAGTTCCTGCTGTCTGCTTCCTTTCCTGTTTCAAAATTACTGGTTCTTGTGTACTTAGTGTACATATATGTTATCTACAACACCATTTTGTATAGCAATCTGCACAGTGGGGCGACTGCAATCAGGGTACAAGCAAGTTGCAAGCCATTTTCTCAGTCTGTTAAATATGGGACCCTGTTGTAATCATATGCAAGGTAGTGTGTTTGCTCCAACTGCAGGAAGATGACGATTACTGCTCTGTAGAGAATCCAGCTGCGCGGTCAAAGTAGGGGAGTAGAGAAACGTAAGATATCTTAGCCGAGAAACTGTTTTTCTTAAGACCCTTATAACTGTAATCATCACAACTTATACTTTGTGTGCATGTGAAACAACATGTTTGTGCATTTCATAGTACCTCCGTGTTTCCCGCGTAACTGCCAGCTGCCTTGCTTATCTTAGAGTAGTGTAGGAAATTTGACAAACACAAGCATAGAAACCTAGCATAATAATAACTAAGGAATGTAGTAAAGATTTAATAAGATATAAAAAGGACTGGATACAGGCGTCTCAAATTAAATCTCACATATTTGGCCCCATAGAATTTGATATAAACTTCTGGCTAAAACGCATTTCATCCGTTTCAGTATCTCCTGAGCCAAAAATGGAGGAATTTGTCACTGAGATAGAAAGGGTCTTTTTGATGTGTCATTACCAACTGGAACTACCGCATGCTATTTGTCCGTTAATGTTATAGTCGTTGTTGAAAAGCGCCAAATGGCATCACCAGTGCAGCATCACAGCGAATAGAGCGCAATGACCGTTCCACTGCTCCTAGAATCGCATGCATGTCCTTTTGTCAACCTTTGACCTCGTAAGAGTTCCTTCTACATGCACCAAAGTGGCTTCCTTTTTAGGACTTGGACTCTATTGATTTGAATTGCAATTTTCTGAAATTCTTGGAAAAGCAGCTAACACTAATGTAACTAACGTAGTCACCCATTTTCCAAAGTCCATTTTCACATAATTTTTATACTTTTATTGAATGTATCAAGGGCTATTAAATGGTGAATAATAATAATAATAATAATAATAATAATAATAATAATAATAATAATAATAATAATAATAATAATAATAATAATAATAATAATAATAATAATAATAATAATAATAATAATAATAATAATAATAATAATAATAATAATAATAATAATAATAATAATAATAATAATAATAATAATTCATAATCATCATGCTAAAATGGTCCTTACACAATTGAAACTTTTCTGCATTCTTCTCTACTTGTTTTTTCAACATTTGCCATTTTCTCCATTCATCGTTTCTTCCATGTATTTCTTCATATCGAATGCCCTTCCCGTTTCTTTTCCGTTTCCCGATCAATTTCAACATTGCATTTTTAACCTTCTCTTTAAAAATGGTCATTGTGTGTATTTTCAGACAATTTTATGCTTGTTGCTATATCTCAATCCTTATTTCAAAGATTTCCGTTCTTTTCAGGATCTACAACAATGTTCTCCTTTCCATATTGTCAGAAGCTTTTTCTGGTTCGAGTTAGGTTCCCGAATTTTTCTCTCTAATTTACGTCCTCCAACATTAAGTCATATCGAGGATGAATGAAAGAAGTTAAATGTTGCTCAAATGAGCCCAGGACTCATAAAACATTTAAAGAAATTTTTAAGTCATTGGGTTAATTTTTAAATTATAGGGGATTTTAAATTAATATGATTTTTGACTTAAAACATATTAATTTAAAATCCCCAGACATTCATCTCTCAGGATGAGGGAAAACCCCAGGGAAACCTTATCCAGATAACTCACCTTGACCGAGATCTGAACTCGGAACCGCTTGAACGTGAGACATCTACGCTATCGTGGCAGGCAGTTCGGAGCTGTACACTGTATTTCTTATTTAAGTGCTTTCCTTCTGTAATATTGGGTGGAATTAATTTATGTCGTCCTTATTGTCTCATCAGTACACTTCGATACCTGTGTTAGCTGAGTCTCTTAGACTATATTTTCGAAAGTTATAGTCAACCGCTTGATTTAAACGCACCTTTTTATAAATTTTAACTTCCTGCAGCACAAGTGAAATAATTTATGAACCAGAAAGGAGCGTTTTCTTCCCCTTTGAATTATTACCTTGTGTACGTGGTAGTAGTAGTAGAGAAAACAGCTAAGTCATAAATTACCAGACAGTTGTGGTTATTTAATATGTGTGATTTGTCAGTTATAACAAAACCTTATTTTTGTTCCTAAGTTTCCGCGGAGCAACTAGCTTCCCTCTAATCACGGTTTATAGAGTTTACAATGATAAGGTATGCCGAAGGATTTATATTTTCATAAAATACCTGCAAATGTAGACTGGTATAATTTTCTTTATATGATTAAAACATAGTGAAACAAAACAGTTTCTTAGTTAACCTTAACGTTTTAACTCGATCGTACTCAGAAATACATGGATTGCAGTGGTAAAAGTAAAATGGAGTAATAAAAATGTTAGGCAAATCCCAGGTTCTTTCTTGTCCTTTGATGCTCTTAGAATTATTATAATCTCCAGTATAACTAAAATAAAGTATTCTTACAAACACATATATGATATTTAAAATGTAATTAGAATGCAGATCACACACTATGTACAGTATGATGATTACTAAAGGCCGGAGGGGTGTGCGCTTTTTCCATGGGTATACTGCACATGGACTGTATTGTTATCGCTCGCGAATATAAACCACAGGAGGTGTAGCCTGAGCATGACAATCGCCTCACTGCGAGAGGAAACAAGGAAACATCTTGACCATGTGTCAGCATACACTTGCAAGGCAATGCTGCACAGGTTCGCAGAGTGCTGAGTTAGATTGTCTTTGAAGTTCTCACATTTGATTTCCGAGCTGCACATCTGACGTCATTCATACTCGATGTGCAGCTAACTTTTATCACATGCGAGCACACATCTCTCCAGCCTCTAATAATGACTAATTCGAATGGGAGGTAAATTTGCTTTCATAGGAAGCTTTCGTATCCATTTATTTACATAGATGTTTTAATCTCTGACAGTCTTAAAGATAATCGCATGTTGATACTCTTACAGTTTTAATCGTTTAACAATAGTATCTATTTCGGAAAGATTAAACAATAACAGGAAGGGAGGGAGGAAGAGAGAGATTTATGGCTCTATCGTTGCGATATTATATGAGAAACCAAATCTTTACGCTTTGATGTATATCACGTAATGATCTGCATTGGCATAACCATCTTGTATAATATTGTCACGGCTGATCTCTATATCTAGGCTATTTCCTGTTGTTTGTGACGAATGTGCGCTTGGGTTGGCATTATTGCTTCATACTCGCGCGTTTTTTTGTTTCACCCACTTAAGTTTGAAGGCCTACTTTTTCCCGATCAGAATTTAACTTTGACTTCTTAAGAACTGTTTGGTTTGTGGCTTCCTTTTCACGGCGGAAAGTTGGAATTCTCTCCTTCCAGGGCTAAATATAGCTGTCGTTGGAACGGTGATAGGTAAATTGAGGATGCACCAATGTAAAGTGAACAGACATATCAGTGTACAGTAAGCAGGCATACCTTCTAGTGCTGAGAACAGTATGGAAGTGATGATTACTAAGGAAAATAAAACGCGAAAGTTATGTGATTGGTTCTTCAACTACAACAAACTTGACTGCTCTTTGAGGAAGTCTTACAGTTTACGTTGATGGCACTTTGAAAAGCTGTCCCAAGTTTTATACACAATTGTGCACTATTTAAGCATTAGTAATTGATGTTTACGTGCCATGTGCATACTTTCTGCTGCCATATAAGGAGTTGGTACCTATGTAAAAATTTTAGTCATATTGTAACCCACTGTAAGATAATTGGCTTAAGATCTTCACCAAAAGTGATTTATATGGACTATAAAGCATTTATTCGCAATACCGTAACGCCTGTTTGACCTTCAGTTTGTAATAAAAGGACATCTTTTTGTAATTTATGTCCTTTAACTTTTTAAGTCCTTTCGGACGATGAATGGAATGGGTGCAATGATGCTCAGATGGGCCCAGGGTCCATGGAGCTTAGTTACCCGACATTCGTCTTTTAGGGTAAGGGAAAACTCCGGAAGAAAGCTTATCTAGGTAACTCACCCTGGCCGAGATTGAACTCGGGACCTTTTGAACGTGAAGTATACATGCTACCACCACGCTACAGAGGCGGGCAAAAGGGCGTCGTTTCCATTTAGGAAAAAATTGGTGGCGCAAAATGCATACCCTAGGTTTATCAGATGAATACAAATCAAACTGAGAAATAGGTAAATTTTAAAACATTTCCTTAAACTTCCCTTTCTAAACCCAGACGACGTAGCGGACTGCTTTGTCAGATCTGATGGCTGCACAATCGGAGACACAAAAGTGCGAGGATTCTGAGACTACATCCTGGAGACATATATTGCGGCAGATTTAATGTTTCCCACTGCTATTTGGGCTGATTTCACAGCCACCACAAATCATACAGCAAATAGCTGTGAATCTTTCCATGCCAAATTAAATGGATTCTTTACACTTCACAGCCAAACCTTTACTACTTCGTTGGGACTCTATTTACCTACTTTGGAGGCTTAGAAGGTAGTCAATTTACCTTGTAATATTACCTTGTAATATTCAAAAGGGACTCAATTTATCGAACCTGCGTTGGAACTGTTTATGAACAAGAGCCATGGTATGGTGATACAAATTTAAATGTTTACATTTGTTTTTAATTTGTCATAGTCGTAATTTCTTAGTAGGAGACTTATTATTAGTTCTGTATAGTTTCAGCATTAAAACTAACTTCTGCTATAGTGTGTTTCCAACGATACTAAGATATTTGGCGATGGGTTCTCTTAAATCAGTGCACAAGTGCTAAGAAACTTTCGAATTAGGTACAGTGAATATGATTTAGTTACCTTGTCATTTAAACTGTGTATATTATTTGTAAACACCGTCACTTTTAGCACTTCAGAAACCACAATAACCTTATGCTACAGTTATATGCATGTAATTTGTGACAGGATGTGTCCGGTTCTGCCTCAATTATGCTGCGCCAATTTGAAGCCGTATGTGTCTGCGTCATTATTGAGCAGAGAAACCTATCTCGGGTGTGCGTGGGTGTGTAATCAAAGTAAGGATGACAGCGGAATCTGGGTTTGAAACGTTCTTATAACAGTATCTACTCTATCTGAGAAGTTGCCGACCAATGGAAAGTCAAATATAAATATCCGGATTTTTAAGTTAATTAATGGAAATTAATTATTTCTTCACACTTGCCTAAGGTTTTTGGATAGTTAATAGTTCAATGCTATGGCCGGGATTTGAACCACGGATCTCCTGGCTTCCGTCCAGTCGCTCTTACCCATTGAGCTACCATGGACAACTTGCCGTCATGACACCAAATCCCGGTGGTTCAATCCCGGCCATATCATTGAATTTTTCTGTTTGACTCTATCTATCCAAAACCTTTGTCTCTATACGGCTAGTGTGAAGAAATGATTAATTACCACCAATTAAATTAAAAATAATAAGAGTTAAAATTATGAAGCCTGGGACTTGAGTACTTACAATAGTAAGTCGCCACAAACGGTGTATCTCAGATGTGAGAGCCCCTAGTAGTTTACCGGGGAAATATATGAGTCAATTGGAGGATTTGGTGTCATGGTTAAGAGCGACTGCCGGAAACCAGGAGATCCATGATTCAAATCCCGGCCATGGCATTGCATTTTTCAAGTTGACTCTATAAATACCCGGAATTAATGTATTTGAATCCCATGTATACCACGTGGTTCTATACTTGCGACAAGAATGACGCTACGTCTTGTTTCCCGCCGATTCGAGCAGAAGTGTCCAAGAGTATATTTAGAAATCCTACTCAGCCTCAATATTCTCCTAATCACCTCTCCTTTTCGCTAATGGCTCTGAGACTGCTAGCTTCTAATAGGATGTTGCGACTTCATTTCTACATTTCTGGAATTTACCTCTTTCTAACCTAAAGTCTCTTTATAAATTTCTAAGAAATACTCTCACATATTCCAACTTTTCCAAACTTGCCTACCATATATAATCTGGCAACTTTGGATACTTTCACTCCTATCGCTATCACTTCCACGAATTTACCTGAAACCAGTTGTCGCAAAGTACCATACTTAATGTCATCTTACTCCCTGCCAAACTGTACTCATCTATTGCCAAACCTACAGCCTATTAGCACGCAGATTCAGACAAGGTACGTTTTAAATATACGAGGGCTGTTCAATAAAGAATGATCACAATTTTTTACGGTTTCGCACTAAAATTCAATATTATTATATTCTGTTAGCTTAATGTGAAACAAACACGCCGTAGTAGTTTCATTGTTGGTACTCCTGGTTCCCTCCTGTGAGAACTAGGCAAGTTCAGACATGTTCAGTATCGCCTACCGCTGCAATTGAGGTAACATGCAGTTAAAGTTTATGTTAGAGGAAGATCCGGAGTTTCTTTCAAACGTAATCACTGCTGATGAAACTTCGCTACATCATTTTGATCCTGAGAGCAAACAGCTAAGCTCAGTGTGGAAATTTCCTTCACCACTAGCCTCCAAAAAAACAAAAGTGGTTGCTTCTGCTGGGAAAGTTGTGGTCATCCCATTCTTTTATATTCATGGAATGGTTTATCAGCATGTTGTACCTGCACACATACCAGTAACTGTACAATATTACAGGAATGTCCTGAAAACATTGGAAGTCCATATCAGGCGCAAAAACCACATTTTCATGAAGCGGTTTGGATGCTTCATCACTATCATGCACGTCCGCATATTGCCATTGTTGTTGCCGAATATCTTGCAAAAATCAACGTGAAGTAGATCCCTCACCCTCCCTATATTCCGGATTTAGCCCCATGTGACATTTTCTATTCCCTAACTTTAAGAAACGCCTTCGTGGGAGGCATTAATCATCATCAGAAGCAGTTGTGAAAGCTGCGGAGACGATTTTGAAGGATCTATCAAAAATGGTTTCCAGCATGTCTTTGAAGACTGGCAGAAACGCTGAGACAAGTCCATCGCATTCAGGGGAGACTATTTTGAGAAGGACCATCAAAATTATGAGAATGAGTAAAAGTACGTTGTCAAAAAAATTGTGATCATTCTTTATTGAACAGCCCGCGTACTTTAAGTCTATAGTGTTTTCATTATTGCTTTGGCACCTCAAATTCCGTAATTAATTTAATTCCTTCTCTATGAAGATGGAAGTGGAAACTGCAGCATAGAAAAATATCTGAATTACAGCGAAATAATTTGACATGCATTAAAATGAGAACATTGCTGGAACTCATAAACTTCTACTACTAAACAAAAGAGGAGAAAATCTGCAAAGCCCAACAAAATTGGCCTCGGAGTCTAAACAGGCTAATTCAGACCATTTTTGAAGCGCAAAGGAAACAAGAATAGCTACTATAAAGTGTAATGAGGACGCATCTTGCTTGAAACATTTCTTATGCAGATGCTTTCCTTGAAGGAAAGACGCTTAGACCGAAACGATAAGAAGAGTGGAAACAAAAACGTTTTAGGATCCCCACAGAAAGGATTATGGAAAGACATAACAAGAGGACAAGGATCTTGGACGATGCAGTAAATGGAAACAACAATATACGTAAAAATACCAGACTGGAACAGATGGGGTCATAGAGTGACATTTAGGGAAGTGAAGCGTGGCAGACAGAACTCATAAAATTGGCGAGGATAGGTAGATGGAACAGAAAGGCGAATGAACTGAAGTGGCGGTATCATTTTCTTCGGAGATAAAACGACACCTCTTACAGGATAGTATCTATAAAATGTTACAAAATTGTATCAGCCTTTTCTGTTAGCTACCTTTGAGCAAAATCCGTATTTTCATTTTACGCCACGTAGAGCGTGAGACTCATAACGAAAATATTTGTAAGCTTCAGTTACTAAGAAGGACATGATGAAACCAATGTCTAATTCCAACTTCTTCTTTTCATAGTAAGTAGAGGAGTATTGTATTTCAATACCAGACTTTAATGGACATACATGCTTTAATACCAAACTTGATATTTCAGTTCTTCTTCAAAAGATACATTCACATCCCAAACTACCTTTTACATGAAATATTTGTAAACTTTTTAATATCTCTGCTCTTAAGATTTTAATGAAATGATATATTGAAGATATTTGCCAAACAATTGAAAAGTATGTCTTTAATTTTCTGGGAATACTCTCAGAGGTCGTCTTCATTCTAAATGACTTTGGCATAATTGGTAAACATAAGGATTTGACAAAATCTTACTACACCAACAATTTAGATGTTGTTAAAGCATACAATTTATGTGTAACACTTATTGTTTTGAAATGTCAAATAATTCTTTCTCAAACGGTAGGTTATTCAGTTGTTCCCTCCTGGACCAACTGTAAAAAGATTCAACTGTCGTTTAAGCCTATTTATTTCCCTATGGCCATTGTACCTTTAAGGAAATATAATAACACATTTCTACAAATGTCTTTAGATTAAAGTGAAGTAGAACGAAAAATAAACAGTTTTTGTTCCATTTATATGCCGTCTTAAAATCTTATAATTTCGGCGAATTTTGCTTTAGGAGCAATTGCCCATGGCACTGTTTATTGTGTTCATTGTTTGTTGTTTGTGTTTGTATTTGAATTCATACGTGCATTCACATCTACTTCATACCTTCAGACTGGGAGGATAGGGAATAATCAAAGAAAAATTATCTCACAGCCGGGAATCGAGCTCGAGCCCTTTCGATTTGAATGCTACATTCTAACCACCACAACACGGAGGTAGTCCTCTTTCGAACTACGTTCATGTGCATAATGATTGAGAAGTCGATCGTATTCATAGACTTCATGTTGTTCCGACTTTTCTCCACACTATATTAGAATGCAATTTAAATATGTCATATTCATATACCACTAAGACAAGTCAGCATGTTCGGGTTGCACAATGCTTAGGCCTGTACTGGAGATGTGCAGTTTTGTATCTACGCCTATTTGCCTAGGCAACATGCTAGAAATCCTGTACCGGTGTGACGGTACAACCCTCCCATACACGCTATTCAAAGTTTTGTAATGTACGTCCTTCAACGTTATATCATATCGGACGGTGAATGAATTGGGTGAAATGATGCTCAGATGTGTCCAGGGTCCATGGAGCTTAGTCACCCGACATTTGTCCTGAAGGATAAAACCCCGGAAAAAACCTATCCAGGTAACTCACCCTGACCGAGATTCGAACGCGGGACCTCTTGAACGTGAGGCAGACACGCTACCATCTACGCTACCGAGGTGGGCCTATTCAAAGTGGTAAGGCTCTACCAATAGGACTAACTGGACCCTCAAAGTAGTTCAGGCCACCACATGAAGTTTTTTTGGAAACCTTTTTCTAAGGACAGTTAGTTCTTTTTAAATTCGAATTTTACACCAAGTTTTGATAGACATTACCAACTATTTTGCTTTCTCCGATATGTTTACACTTTTAAACGTTGTTAGATGCTTTAATATAACTTTAATATAAATGTTTTACGATTTCAAATTCTTGCATGTTTTGACTCCTATTAAATGTCATCCAGTCTGAAAGCATATTTTTGTGACGTCGGAGATCAAAACGTAGGTTAGCTTCAATGTAAGCGCTGTGTCTTCAAAGCAACAATCGAAAAGGGGGGGGGGGGGGGGAATGCGAATAAATAAATAAGGCAATGAAAATATTTGTCATTTTGCTCATAGTACCCAAAAGTATATAAAAATGTAGCCCATGGCGTAACATACCCAAAGAGGGCTAGAGCCTGCCAACCCTACTGCCAGTTTCACGCCCACATACGCAAGGCAGAGGTTGGCGAAGGACCAACCAGGGTTCGCTACGTAGCGTAGATCCTCAATTTCCTCGCGATACTGAGTGGACACCGATCCTACATGCGGTACATAAAATTCACAACCTCAAGTGTGAGATTGAACTCAGGCGCACTCCGTGGCAGGGAACCAAAGCACAACGCCCTTAGCCACAACAAAGGACACTCACAAAATATAACAGATAATGATGACGATGATAATAATAATAGTAATAATAATAAGGCACATAAAAACTTATTCAAAATCTCGAAAAATATGTTCAAAGTAATGGTTCTGCCACAGAGAGCTTAAAACAACATGAAATAGCTATAGCAGGCATAAAATAAAAATGCGCAAATGTAACAAATCTCTCAGGCCATACTACTTGAAAGAGCTGTATATCCTTACCTTTGCCTATTCAAGTTTACTAAACCTCGTGGGATAAATTAACCATTCACAACTCTTTTAGATAATATTGTGACGTCAAGGTTTTAAACTCACTTCAGTAACGTTTTCCTATTGCTACACTTTCTTCGTGCGTAACGAAAGCGCTCAACACTGCTCCTTCGGACGTTTTACTCGTTGGCGAGTCGATCATAAGATGTCTCGAAACCTTTGTAACTATGGCATGCCACAGTCTTCAAACTCACTCGGAGAATGGAACTATTCGGTAACTTGCTCGGTAATCTGCTCACTCAGTAACTGCCAGACTGACTCGAACTCTCGAGAGCGCTCGCTTATAGCTATTGGAAATTGTAACCAGTTCCAGAAAGTTCCAGAAGGAGAAACTTTCAGAAGGTTCCAATTTTCTGGCGAAGACACTTCCATTGTTACCTGGGAGAGAGCGCTGCTTATCTGTTTACGTTGGATGCCCGATGCCGACCTCCCGATAATTTTGGCCCATAGTCGGTGCGTCACAATATGCAAGCAATTAAATTACAAACACATTGCTGTTACAACTCACTTCTCAGCCAAGGTATTCTAACAACAGCTCTGCATGTCGTCATGTATAACAAAACGAATACCCTATATCTACGCAAATTTTAATCGAATATGTGGACCTTATAACAGAGAAGAGTAGTGAGTGAACGTTACAGATTACTACTAGCGAAATGCATCACTTGGCAATGATTACACGAGCCATATTCCTGCAAGATGACTTGAAGAGAATTGGGGAGACGGGAACTCTTATCCTACCACTGTTATTCCGAAACATCTACATATCAATGAATATTTCGATGTAACTACTTCACGTGCAATCTAAAAAAATGAAATCAAATTATTTTTATGGCCCATTGTTTATTTTCTATGGTGAAAATGCGTCAATGGATATTCCGAGAGTACGTAAAAATACAAGTAGCGCTATAGCTTGCGATATTTTGATGATGTGAGGCCACAAGAAGAGGATTACAATACTTGCAAGTTGTAAAATCATCCTTTCTAAAGTGCCATTCATACTTAGTATACAAAATGAGCAAAGAACTAAAGCTAGAAGTTATAGCGTCATTTAAGTGCCGAGCTTATAATTTTCGCATCTGAGAAGACGATAATCCTGGCATCCATAGTTTTGTACCTTTTTTAAAAAGCTATGAATGAAATACTGCCTCTGTACATATTATGAACAAGATGGTTTATTGGCACTTCGTATAAAACTTCAAAATTCCCTATAGCCACCTTCTGTCAAGCCACTAACACAACTTAATATCATTCATTGATACGGTTTAATGAACTATTCTTGCAATAAAATTTGTAGTTTATTTTAAGATTTCTGTCTTAATTACAGTCTTTTCTGCGTACCTTGAGGTCAAAACCCCTGGATTCTGTTGTGTTGCAGCAATATGGCATGGACGAATAGTATTTAACAATGCCATGGATATCAGCCAATCGAGTCTTAAGGACAGGATAATTATCTTATTCACAAGAAGTGATGATCGTCATGGATCATTAGAATTGGATTGAGGAAAATTCCAAACAAAACTACAGCTTAAGATTTAGTTCAGCATCATGCAATTAATTTGTTTGTTTTAAAAATAAATGTTCTACCTGGGGATTTGTGTTTTTATTCTGTAGACCAAACATTTACATTTGCTTTTAAGGTTAGCTCTGTGGTTAGGTGTTCTTTTATAACTTAGAAATGGCACTGACAGTTTACTTTTAAAAAGAACTTAAATATACATAGTTTTACAGTCTATGTTTTTATAGTAATAATCGCATTATTTATATAGATTTTACTCATAAAGTAGCATAATCCGAGTTTTTTTTATTTATCCAGATTTATGAACCCTATTTTACACAGTGGTATATTAGGGTTATAGTTGATACATAAAAATACACAATTTTAACAAAAATATTTTAAATACTAGAAGGAAGAAAATATGTTATAATCTGATGCATATTAATTTAAACTATCCGAGTTTAAGAACTAATCAGCTGAGAGTTTTAGTATCCCTTATTCGCGAACTGAGTCGCTTGTGATATTTACGTAACAAAATTTGTATCGCAAAGTTTCAGTTATATCAATTTTCTGTCTTTGCCTACATTCCGTAGTTATACCTACACTTTGGTATATAAGAACAAAATCTCTTAATTCTTTCGCCGAAGGAATGGTTTACGAAAAAATGCAGAAGTAAAACAAAAGAAAGAAAACGATTTAAGAAGTAATTACAGTGTTTCATTACTAGTATACTGGTTAACGTAAGAAACATGAGGTTAATTCCGATCGCTTTACCGGTACAAGAAAGAAGCACATGATTGTTCACAGTTAAAGCCTTTATTTTGATTAGCAATGCAGAAAATACTTTAAAAATCAAATGACATGTACCTACCACGTATACAGAGTTAGCGGTATAAAAATAAGACAGAGAACATAAGAGAGAAAACTGGAAAAATCAGAAAGAAGAAAAGTGAGTTTGGGAAATAGAGATGGAGAGAGATAAGGAGTTCTAAATTTGATTTATTAGAGCTAAGGATTTATCTAGTTCTGAAAATTTAGTATTTCAGTTTTAATCATTTTATTTTTAAGCGTGCTGCGTTTGGTGCCAAATTTTATACTTAATTTGCTCTTTTGTTTGTGGAACACCAACCTGAGCAATTAAAGGGTGTTATTTTATTTCTACTATAAAATACGGAGGCGAGCTAAAGGATACAGATTTCTCTCTCTTAGAAGTGGCCACTCCAGTGTGGATGGGACTTAAAGGTATGGTACCTCTCTAGGGGAGAAAATCCTGGAACCAGCCCTAATAGGCTCAAATACATTTTAGTGACTGCCCCAGCGTACCGCAACCAGAGGGATTCAACATACTGTTAATCTTCAAGGGAATTTACATCCGCTGTAGAATAATTTATATGTATTTTAAAGAAGTTTGAATGCTGGTTTGAGGATCTAGGCCATTCTGCATAAAAGCATGGTTACAGAATAAGATTTTTAGACTGGACACTTCGCCAAAATTCACGCTCCAATATTTTAGGGCTCCCGATCCACTAGATCTGCACCCTAAAGTACGAAAAATGTACAAAACAAAAGAAGAGTACAAGAAAATTTATTATATAGGAGGCATTCTTTCCATATAAATTACTTATTTTTGGCTAATTTCAATGCATATGACTGATTTTTAAAGAACTAATATAAGCGATAACATACGTGTAAGATTGTTAAAATTAGTTTATGCATGAAATCAGAAATTGATAAACTGTTCTGTATTAATTTATTTTCTTCCCGTAATTTTCTGTAATTTCAAAATATTTTAAAGTGGCTATCGGAGTAATGGTATAACATATGTTTTATGCTCGACCATGCCAACGACTCAACCATGCCATGCGACTGGTAGCAGTACTTTTATGGACCTCATTAAAGGACACCTTTCATTAAAGTACTGGTATCGACCAATCAGAAGTGGCCACGTAAAAGCGCAAATATCGATTATTCTCGTTTCGATCGACAACGGTACTAGCGCCAGTTTAGAAAAAAAGTCAATATGTCTGACACTAGTAACAGTGTCAGTGAACTTATAATCACGGAAAAAGCACTCATTGTTACCAATAACTTGTTGCCATAAAAGTCAAGAAAGATGTAAGAGAAATTCTATTCACAATTCATAGATTGGAGAACATTGAAAGGTATAAATTCGTTCTCAGAAAATATATTCCTAGTGTACTTCGAAGAACTGTCTCAAAACATCAGTTCACTTTCAACTACAACTTTTCAACCAACCGCATTCCCGCAAATTTATTTCACTAATTGTACAATAAATAACTATATTTGAAACAAAGTCAGTTCTGTTCCTGTTATCATTAGCATTAAATGCAGATGATATTTCAATAAATTTAATTTGTTCCAGTTTGACTATTCTTTCTTTTAGGTAAACTGTGTCTCACGTTAACGACTGTTACAGGGAAGTAATCAATATTACTGCGGCTGTTATATACTACGTACTACGTCTCACTTTAGATAAAGGGATGTGGATTGTAACATATCACTCACATAAGAAATTAATACTTTGGAATGATAGACACATGATCGAGCATAAACAGACGTGTGAAACTTGACTATAATGGTAATTAAAACTCTGGTGTCATAATTATTAACCTCGCATCGCTCGCTCGGTTAATAATAATAATAATACTGGCCTTAGTACTCCCATTATAATCTCGTTGCATAATATGCTATTATATAGTTGGGTTATATTTTTAAATCTTATTACGAATATGACTGGAATTTTTCACGCGTTTCGTGTATTAATTTATTTAAGTTAATGGAAGTGCTAATTTTTCTATTTCAAAATGGGAAAAGGGCACTAAATAAGTAAATATAAATTTAATTATCTGCAATACTAATCTACTTCTAGTTATTAATCAGTAACTTTTAGTTAGCGATTTATTTTGTTTAGCAGTAAGCAGTCAGATTAGCACTTTAAAGAGGAATTTGGAATGATTATTATACAATTTAATTTATTATCTTTCAAAATCCCTTCGTTTCAACTACATTTTATTGACAGTGCATTAGATTTCATTAAAAATTAACGTGCTTTCTTTCTCCTTAGCTTACTTTCAACATGGCGTTCAGCTCCTAGGCTTCATAGCCGCCTTGGTTGTTCACTTTGTAACATTTTATTCTGTTGAAATGATTATGACGAAAACAAAATATCAGCAAGTATAATAGTATAGACGTATAATCTTCGTTTCCTGCTTGATAGGATGTATAGCTAAAAATTGAAAGAAATAGTAATATTAAATGCTAATATTAAAAAGTATTATGGTTATTACTGTAACACGTGTAGCGTGCGTATAAATCAGTGGACACTTCCCGGAATTTATATGCAGGAAGTTTTCTGATAAGTGGTGGACTTGATATTTATCTAACCCCAAATCAAAGTTTGGTCTCCCAAACCTTTGAGGTTAATATTTCTTAAACCACAATATTTTGTTTAGTAAATAAGTGGCATGAGATGAAAAATACTCTAGTTATTTTACAAGTTTAACACAAGTTAATTTACTATGAACCAATAATAATATAATAAAAAGAGGACTCGCCAGTTAACTTGGACTTGCTGGTGCAGTTTCTTTATTTGGCCGGCTGTACATTGTTTTACATGTAACCTACGTTGCATATTTGTTGACTAACGAATTTTCACTATCTCCACTAAGCACGTAATTTGAATTGCTCTATTTTTCATTTGCTGCCATAGATAAATGTAGCGCAATGTTCATTCAAGATCAACCACCTGAACACTTCGCTAAATCTTGCAGCAAGCAGCCGCTTCTACTCCAGTATAGGCAACTCGCTGGCCCATGGTATCAGACAGTTTCTACGGTTTCAGAACACGGATCTAAGCAACGAAAAAAGTGCAGGAAGGTTCTCACGGCTGTATATTGTTTGTATCCCAGTCCTAGGAAACAATGCGTACAAATTTAACAACTACAGGCAACGTATCGAGCCAGCAAAAATTATCTTCACCATTCACACGGAATTTCGTGTGTTGGCCAAGATCTGCTCTCATTTGACTGACGATCGCTTGCTCTGCCTACGTATTTCTTTTTTTCTTTTTCTTTTTTCTTCTTTTTTTTTACGAGAAGAGATACCAAACTGACATTACGATCACATTTTAGCTAGGTGGCGGAAAAGAAGAGATTATATAGCTGATTTCATCAAGGTTTCGTCACTGCTTATTATAGCAGAGAAATCCAGGGTAAAAATTTGGGAAAGCATTTTGAAAATTATGGTCCTCTCACTCACAAATGCAACAGTCTGTGATTTTTAGTTATGGGGTAACCTGGAGGATTATGGGTGTAAACCAAATTGTAAAACATTGGAAGAACCATAGGTGCATGAAATGAAATCGGAAACAAAACGGTGGGCGAACTAAGTTCTCTCCGTCGATGTAGGTTTACAGAGAAGAATGTTACTAAATTGATGGAGAAAGTCATTTCGAATATTTGTTATAAAAGATTTATTACTTTTACTTGAACTAAAAATATAGGCTCATACGGCTCTGACATGTCCAGCTGCCGAGATGCAAAATCTTGAGGGACCCACAAAGGGATGTTCTGAAAGTCCTGCATATGAAGATTCTGCAAGGGTTGTTCATAAACAACTCAAAGAAGTGCAATATTTCTATCATCTCTTTTCATCGTAGTACGACTTATCTGTAATTATCTCGGGATATCGACCACTTTATTAAATATATTTCATTTCCTTTGGCTAATGTTTCCTTATCCGCTATAGGTTTAGTTGCAATGTGCAAGAATACTCTCTATACAGGATTTCCTTTTCTGAAAGCGCGTTCTATCATTAGACACTTTTTGCTTTATTGCTTATTTACTTGCAAACTGGGTGGGCCAGGTCAATGACACACGTGCTTTTTACATTCATAAGTGACACAGATAGATTAAAGCTTTCAACGTAACGATATACCGAACATTGAGTGAAAACTCTCGCGGGAGCCAAGTGCCCTGATATCTTCTTGGAGAAATGCGCGGCGGTAAATCATTGTACTGCTATCTTTCTACTCTAAGATAATGATGTCACAGATGCACTGTTTTGTCTTCGAAACACGTTTACAGATGTTGCTTTCTTCCTTCTTCAAACTAATGAAATTTGCAACTAAAGGCTCTCATAGATAAACAGTGATTCAAATAAGGAAGGCGTTTTGACCATTTTTAGAAATATTTTATAAAATTAAGTAATCTCTAAAGAGGACTGAGTTAATTAGTATTCAGTGATGCTTTGAGTAATACTAATTTTTGAGTCTGTGTTTTAATAATGTTCTTCTAATCTTAGCAAAACATCTGAAAGTTCTTTAGACGCTCAACTTGTTCATAATTTAGGTCTTATAATGCAAATTTCAAATAATTAAGGGAGTACATGAACGTGTTCTTCTTTTTATTTGTGAATTTGGCTACGAGCTGAAAATGCCAACGCTATATGTGCATGCTAAGGAGAAATAATTACTAATAAAGCCAGCAACGTAGACAGTTTGAGAAAAACTGCACACAAGCAGGACTGAAATAGCATTTATAAAATAATTATTACAAACTAATTATACTTTTACATGAAATATTTTAACAGAGCACTGTGATGAGAAAAACGATTAAAACACTGGTTTTTAGTAATTTCATGAATTTTTGTACTTCTTTCATTTATTTTTATATAGTTTTTACAAGCTTTTCTTACGCAACTATATTTTTCTGTCTGTCTGATTCATGTTGATTGCTGTGTTTGAAGATATAGTTTAGTTATAGATTTCGTTTTAGGAGCAGGAGGGATATAGTAAACCGAATATATAGTTATGTGTTTAAAAACGACTGGCTATGAGTTCAAGATTCCATACTATTTCCATAGCATCCCGAAAAGCAAGTGAATTGCAACATGAGTTTTTAAAAATGTATAGTTTTGTATAACTGAAACAAATATTAAGAATATTCTGGAAATAACTGATGCTACAAAATGATTTATTTGAAATATATTGACATTATGCTTTTTATATAGTAATTTTCTTTCTATCTTATTGATTTACGAGTTATACAGAATTTACATCGACCGAAAATATCTGAAATATATGCTATTGTTATTAAAAAATTACAGCATTTAATAATAAAAATAAATAAAAAGCAAATAGTGGGTGGGCGAAAGTTCTTAGATACTGTTAGATACTGAACTTCAAATATCACTTTTGGTATTCTACATTTCGTTTATGCTCACAAATATCTTTGTTCCGTTGGTTAATGCAGAGAAAAAGATATACGACGTAAATGTTTATTTTATGAAATCTTGCACTTTTTCTTATCGTAAGCTCTGATAATCCTTCGTGATACGCCGCTATAAAAATTAAATGAGAACGAAGAGTGCGGCAATGGTTATTTATAGGAAATTTAAAATATACTTTTATTTGTCATTCAGCTATCTCAAATAAGTAATATTTTAATCAAAGCTTCAAATTTGCAGCATGACACCGTTTTATATTTTTTTGCCATTTAGTCTCTCCTTAAAATTGTAGTCGAAAATACAAAAGCTTTCCTATTAACCTCCTCCTTTGTTGTGAAGTGCACAAAATACGAATTTGCACGTAATTACTACAATGTAGTAAATGCAGGAAACATTGATCAAATGCTGTGTGCCTTTTGGAACATTATTCAACTAGAGTAGTGAATTCTATGGACATTTGACCATGTGGACTACAACTCAGATACAATATTTTATTGTTATTTACCAGTAAAGACCACCCTGATAAATTCCTTCCTCTCAGTCTACCTGTCTATCCTTCTCTAGAAAGCTTTATTAAAATGTTTACATCTTAATATAGGAATTTTTCTTTTGTTCTAGGTAAGAGCATCAATACATCAAATGGCATTTAAGACTGCCTAGCTGTGTATGTAAGTATGTATGTATGTATGTATGTATGTATGTATGTATGTATGTATGTATGGTATGTATGTATGTATGTATGTATGTATGTATGTATGTATGTATGTATGTATGTATGTATGTATGTATGTATGTATGTATGTATGTATGTATGTATGTATGTATGTATGTATGTATGTATGTATGTATGTATGTATGTATGTATGTATGTATGTATGTATGTATGTATGTATGTATGTATGTATGTATGTATGTATGTATGTATGTATGTATGTATGTATGTATGTATGTATGTATGTATGTATGTATGTATGTATGTATGTATGTATGTATGTATGTATGTATGTATGTATGTATGTATGTATGTATGTATGTATGTATGTATGTATGTATGTATGTATGTATGTATGTATGTATGTATGTATGTATGTATGTATGTATGTATGTATGTATGTATGTATGTATGTATGTATGTATGTATGTATGTATGTATGTGTGTATGTGTGTATGTGTGTATGTGTGTGTGTGTGTATGTATGTGTGTATGTGTGTAAGTAATCACAGTAATCAAAAAGTGACTATAGGGGATCAAGAATTATAAAATGTCAAATATCAACTGCTTTACTGTTTTACATATTGGTGTGCATGTAAGAAACTTAACAGAAACGTTATGCTAAATTTTAAAGTTTTTCTCTATATATGTGTATTAATAATATGTGTATGCGTGATGCATGCAATGTTTCGGTATTTTCCATAACCTGAGTGGGATCTAAACTTTGTCATACTGACTTTTTATGGCGGTCTAGCCATTCACTGTGGTGTTGAAAGGTAGCAAGATTAAAAAGAAAATACTATTCTTGGCTTTAGATAGTACAGTTATTTATCCAAAACAGAAAATCAAAAGACGTTACGAACTGCTTGTTTTTATAGTCTCATCTTATGAGGCAAAAATTTCGAAATACACGAAGAGCTTATTACATTGAAATTGTTCGTAGTCCACGTAGCCTTGTTTTCCTTTAAACTGGTTAATATCAAAATGAGAGGAAGAAACAAGAATACAACAGTGCAGACAATATAATATGCATATTATGCAGCATGGATAAATAGAATAATGTTGCCTTAGAAGTTCTCAGTGCTGTAAACATATGTGACTAAGTGGGCGGCACCAAGTAACAGCATGGAGAAAACGGGATGAACTGGAAAAATTGTTGAATTTTCAACTTGAAAGCATAATGATATTCATTACGATATTTATTCTTCTAAATATTCTGGAGGGGGTGAATGATGTAATTAAAGAAGAATTCCGGCATCCGAATGGGGAATTAAATTTGGACCTTTGGATTGTAAATGCAGAATGGTAATCACTCTACCAGCTGTCCGGAGCATGCCATTGAGACCGTTTCAATAAAGCCTCATTTCTGTATGTGGAGAGTGAAATTAGGAGCCGGGCCGCAAAATTGTTCGACTCTCTGTATCATCGGAGCGCCTATCTTCGTTTTCTTTTTAATATACCAACAAATTTGAGGCGTTACCGCATTTCCCATATGGACACATCTGGCAACACTTCAGACAGTAGCTAACCTCTACAGTACTTGAACAGATGCTTAAATAATTCAAAATTACTAAGTGTGCCCTGAGAGTAAAACTTTTAGGAAAATATATTATACCAGTGTCGCACCCTAATCTGCAGACGTCGAGGAGCAAAGCTTGCTAGTTTCCTTTATTCCAACAACCTCAATTACCCCGCTATCCTGTAACCTTCAAGCCCTAACTAGGGTAGGCAGAGGTGTATCGACTGTCCTCAGTCTGTCGACTTCCGATTGGATAGGTGCTATATAACATGTAATAGTTATTTGTGGAAGAGTTGCTGGTTATAATCACATTCCAATGGCAACCCACGGTAGCGGAAAATATCGAAGTTGTCCTTCAGCAAACTTCGGCACATAACCAGCATGAGAAAATAGTATCCTGAACAACATCCGGAAGTAATTCACATGGAAAATTGTAAACCATGACCTCAAGCTTTCCTGCCGGCAATGGAAAATTATAGAATAATTGAAAGTCACATTAAATCCATAATGGTAACCGGATTTATTATCGAAGCCAGTGACAGCAGTTGATATCAAAGGATCACTTTTGGGGATAAAGAAATGACTATAAAATAGCATAGTTATACAACGAAGAGCAACATTTCGTGCAGGCCATCTGCTATCCAGCCAGTAAGCACTTCTTTCAAACAGAATTAGTTCGTGGGTTATTTCGATTGTTCTGTAGTTTAAATTACACGGGTAGATAAGTATTATTCATTTCATTATTCTATTATTATTAAATACATGTATGTATTCATTGCATTCATGCCGTACCGACATTTTGGAAGCATTACCTTCTCCACTAAAGTGTGGAGTCAGAAAAAATAACAATTTTTGAATAATTAATAATAATCATTTCATTAAAGATATTCTGCTAAACAAAAGCCCTTTTTTGCACACTAAAGCAGTACATAGAAACTTTATGCGAAGTTATCCGTTAAGTTGTCCAAACTTTTTCGCAGTCAGGAGACAGGCATGCGTGCATTTTAGCAGCCTACGTCAGATTCCGGCATTCTGCGCGGGATCGTCTTAGTTTAAGTTTCACAAAAACAGAGACACAAGCGCGAGGGAAAGGAAAATAAATCAAGAAACCAGAAGAACTATAAGAGTCACAATGTTGCTGCCAGAAATAGAACAAGAATACAGAACACAAAGTGGAAACGGCTTCAAGTTTGGGAAAGTTTATCGCCGGAAGCCGGATGTTGCCCCGGAAACTATCAAGTGCTACGGAATACGCGCTTATTGGATTGACGTCAAAGGAAGAATAACAATGTTTACCGAGGACGCTTGAAAAACAAAATAAAAATATAAACATGTTATGCTCGTTAACGATCGAAAAGTTTTAAATGTTAACTCTAGGAATAAAATTGCAAGCTTCAATATACATTGTAGTACCAGTTGACTATTGCCTCAGCCTCTGCATTATTTTCCGGGGACATTCCTTTAATGCTGCTTATTTATACTTTTTAGTTAGGAAGGTTGGCATTATTTTGAGGCAAAATAATTGATCAAAATAGTTACAAATGTTAAAAGTGGAGCTTTATTTTGTGGGTTGGAAAGCTTGGGAAACAAAGCTGAACGCTGAGGCAGCAAACCTAGAGCAAAATAAAATCATATTCATGTGTTGTCATACTCTGTTTTTAGACAACTTTCAATATTCGGGTGCAATTTACATTTGATGTCAGCTAAGATCAGCTGTTGTTGTTTGGCCTTTACGACAGCAGTGTTGACAACACGATCACTTAAACAATCACAACATTCTGTAATGTATAGATCGCTGTGTCAAAAATAAATAGACTAAATGTTAAAATAATGTTTTTAATAAACAGTTTATTATTGTTATTAATGAAATAATTGAGTCCTCTGGCACTCCATGTTTTCTGCCGAATCCATTTCCATTGTGCCTTAATTCACCATTACATTCATCGATAAAAGCTCATCGCTTAATATAATATAAAATACCACAGCAAGGAACAAACGTGGTAACAATGTAGTGCTATAAAATATTTATTCCATTAAATATTGTGATCTTCAATTTCTAATATGGAAGGCTCTTCTCCAAACCTCAAACTAAAGTCGAAATGGCCTAAAACATGTTTACGTTGCTTAAGAAGGCATTTATAAGTCATGTCAAAATAAATTGTGTATTTCCTCATTCCAGTAATCAATTTGTGTTACCTTTTACAAGATTATTAATTATTATACAAAATGTAAACCGTCCACAATTTTCTCTATGATCGTACACTTTTTTGCTCTTAAGGAAGAGGACGTATACACTCCAATGTGGTTCAACAAAATGTAATATGAAATTATATAACGATGTTGCAGCATCACTGCAGCGATGAGTCTAAAGAATGCAATAAGAACTGAAAAATTGTTCTTCCAGCTTCCCAAACTCGAGCGTTTTCACAAAGTATACTGCAAACACATATTACATATTTTTAAATATTAGATATCTTTGAAAATATATTTTATTTTAATCGGAAAGGGTTACTTTATAAGAGAATCTATCATCGGCTAACAGTGTTACGGTCTAATGATATTCGGTTCCAAATTTTGTGCCTTCTACGCTCTGATGCTTCTTCAGTGTCCATGTAACTCTGCCTTCGACTACTGAAAGTTGTTCCTGCATGCCAGAGTCTGACCGTAGAAAGGATTATTCGGGATAGGTTTTCCAGGGTGACTTGTTAGGTTAGGCGAGGAAGAAGCAGGGAGCATTTTACCCCTCAAAGCCTACGTGTCAAAATGCATTTTGGTTAAGGTCTGTAAAAATTTAGTGGCAAATCGACTATATGAGTGAATTATACGTGGCCGAGCTTATGTGCTATTTGGATTTCCTCTAGTGTTATCTCGGGTGCTCGTAATCCATACGAGGGACCCGATGTTGCCTGAAGCGACGTCTTGAGGGATCATAATTTCCTTGAGAGCTAAACAGAGCGTTTTGCTGTAATAGTAAATTGATGCATTTTTTTTTTTTTTTTTTTTTTTTTTTTTTTGCCCAGCGCCTAATTTCATTCTCCACGTATGGAAGAGACGAGGCTTCGTGAAGTGGTCTCACGAGAAAGGAACGGCCAATAGAATAAATGGACCTAAGTCTCCTATCCAGTGTCCGTTTTAACCATAAAATCCAGATGTATGCAGTCATGCCTTATATTTCACAGGCATCGATGTAGCTTTTGTTTTGCCCGTTTTTTTTTTAAATATAATGCGTTCTTGAGATTGGTCCGATTATTTTATGTCACATATTGCTATAAAATACGAGGGCTGTTCAATAAAGAATGATCACAATTTTTATTTGAAAACGTACCTTTACTCATCCTCATAATTTTGATAGTCCTCAAAATAGTCTCCCCTGAATGCGATACACTTGTCCGAGCGTTTCTGCCGGCCTTCAAAGACATGCAGGAAACCATTTTTTGAGAGATCCTACAACATCGCCTCCGCAGTCTTCACCACTGCTTCTTGATGATGGATAATGCCTCCCACGAAGGCGTTTCTTCAAGTTAGGAAATAGAAAAAAAGTCACTTGGGGCCAAATCCGGACTATAGAGAGGGTGAGGGATGCACTTCACGTTGATTTTTGTAAGTTATTCAGCAACAGCATTGGCAATATGCGGCAGCGCATTATCGTGGTGCAGCATCCAGCCTGCTTCACGGAAATGTGGTCTTTTGTGCCTGATATGGACTTGCAATGTTTTCAGGACATCCCTGTAGTATTGTCCAGTTACTGATGTGTGTGCAGGTGCAACATGCTGATAAACCATTCCATGAATATCAAAGAACGAGATGACCATAACTTTCCCAGCAGAAGCAATCACTTTTGCTTTTTTTTGGGGGGGGTTGGTGATGAAGGAGATTTCCACATTGAACTTTGCTGTTTGTTCTCATGATCAAAATGATGTAGCCAAGTTTCATCAGCAGTGATTACGTTTGAAAGAAACTCCGAATTTTCCTCTAACATCAACTTTAACTGCATGCAGACCTGCATGCGAATGTTCTTTCGTTCGGGAATCAACAGTCTTGGGACCCATCGCGCACAAAAACGTCTCATTTATAATGTTTCTGTCACCAACTTGTGGATAGCACCCAATGAAATGTTCAGTACTTCAGAAAGTGTTCTTAAGATAATTCATCGATTCATCTCTCACAATGGCAGCAGCAGTGTTGATGTTTTCTTCCATAAGAGCAGTAACTGGAGTACCGGGTCCACCTTCCTTTGAAATTGAACTTCTCCCCTCTTTAAACATTTTAAACCACCTTCGAGCTGTGCTGTAGGGAAGAGCAGACTCTCCATAGGCCTTCTGTAACATTGTATAGGCCTCAACTGAAGATTTGTTGAGACGAAAGCAGAATTTCAAAGTCGCGTGTTACCTCCATTGTAGCGGTAGGCGATACTGTACATGTCTGAACTAGCCTGGTTCTCACAGGCGGAAACCAGGAGTAAAAACAATGAAACTACTACGGCGTGTTTGTTTCACATTAAGCTAACAGAATAGGATAAAATTGAATTTTATTGCGAAAAACTATGACCGTAAAAATTATGATCATTCTTTATTGAACAGCCCTCGTATATACCGTCGGAGTTTGAGCCAGTTGTTTCAAGGTTGATACCGTGATTTGAACGGGTTATTTGAAAATATAATATGGATGAAAATTCAACATATCAAAACGAAATGGAAGTCCATGTTGATTATGAAGACTCTGATATTGAAGAGGCATTGCATATTTTATATTTTTCTTCCCAACGGTTAAGTCGTATCAGGCGATGAATAAAATAATGTTCAAACAAGCCTTGAGTTTAGATATCCTATACTCATTTTCAGGATAAGGGAAAACGCCGGACAACTTTTATCTCGGAAACTCTCGCTAAATAAGATTCGAACTCGGGACCCCATAAATATGAGGTAGACACGTTACTCATACACTACTGAGATGGTCAAAATTTTAATTACAGTAGAAACAGGGAGGGAATAGTAATTCCACTTGCAATAATAGTGTGAAATTAGCAGCTAGGAAAACACATTTGTTACAGCTCTCGAAGAACACATGTTGAAACAAAGCTAATTTATAATCTTTAGTTAGCCACGAGAAGTTTAGTGTTCCTCGAGGAAGCGTAGGCGTATGTGGCAATTTTTATACACAGTGGTTTATTCATTCTCATCGTTTCTAAAATAAGAGCGTTGCAACATACAGATTTGTAAGTCTGTGCACGTTTAGTGAAAGAAATAGTCTGGAGAAAACAGTCATAATATTCACTTAATATATTATATATCTATGTATTTTTTCAAGTGTTAGCAATTATTTCATGTTTATATTTCATGTGAATTTTTTCTGCTGTGTATAGGTAGCTACGATTCACACATGGAATTGTTGGTGGTATAAACGTTTACATATTTTAAAACAACAAGAATAACAACCATTGCCATCTGTATGAATTTCTGTTGTTGTAAATACCAATTTCTGATCATCCTTTCACATAATATGCTGAACGTAGCTTTAGTCACATTCTAATTAGTGACACCGAAAACTAAGTATTTGAAGAACAGAAAAATATAGATTATCTTCCCCTGGCTGGGTAGAACATCGTGTAATAAAATGCTCGTAGTCCTGGGAAGTTCATTTTACTATTCTTTTTTTGGATTAATTGCACCCTACCTCTACTACATGTACATTTTTATTATTCTAAGGGAATCTATTAGGAACCGTGGAACTTTTTCTGAATTTAATTTGTTTAAGCGATTCCAAGCTGACACAGCTGGGTGAGCAGGAGCGCTGTAATGACAAGATTCTTGTTTCTCCCCATCCTATTTCTACCCAGGGGACCTTACTATGTAGGGGACCTTGTTCCATATGGCGATGAGCTGCATCCATTTCCTCGCTCAAGCATTCCATCAATGGAGATCCATTACTTCAGGAGATGTATATCAACATGATGGACAGAACGAATAAGATTAGCAGAAAACTTAGCTCTACAGATCCAGTTATTTCCTCTCATAAAGTGGAAGTAAACAGAAAAAGTATAATTATTTTGCTTTTCCCTATGTTCACTCTTTCAGTCCCAAAAGCCTTAACAATTGATACACCTGCACTCGTTTTGCTAGGAACTTCTTGATGGACTTTTCTAAGTATTTGATTCTATTCCAGTTTAGGAGACTTCTTGTAGGAAATTTAAGGGAAGAAGTCACTGCTGAAAATCCTATTTCCCACGTATTTTACTCACAACGATCTTTTATTGACAGTATTAACACTGTGAAGTTCGACTTGTTTAATGTATTGGTTAAAATATAGATACTTATTTCCATAACATATATGCTATAGACCTGAAAAAATGGTGTAGCGTCTTCGACAGTTTATTCTAAGCACAACGGGTGCTTTTAAAACTTATCCCAAAAACTACATCGGAAGGGCTCTGAGACTTCCGCCGCTAAATTTTTATCTTTAAGTGGAAGCTGCGAGGGCTGTTCAATAAAGAATGATCACATTCTTTCTGACAACGTACCTTTACTTATCCTCATAATTTTGATGATCCTTCGCGAAATAGTCTCCCCTGAATGCGATGCACTTGTCCCAGCGTTTCTGCCAGTCTTCAAAGACCTACTGGAAACCATTTTTGAGAGATCCCTCAAAATCCCCTCCGCAGCCTTCACCACTGCTTCTGATAATGGATGATGCCTCCCACGAAGTCGTTTCTTCAAGTTAGGGAATAGAAAAACGTCACATGGGGCTAATTCCGGACTATAGGGAGGGTGAGGGATGCACTCCATGTTGATTTTTGCAAGATATTCAGCAACAACATTGACAATATGCGGCCGTGCATTAATCGTGGTGCACCATCCAGCCTGCTTGACGGAAATGTGGCCTTTTGCTCCTCATATGGACTTGCAATGTTTTCAGGACATCCCTGTAGTATTGTCCAGTTACTGATGTGTGTGCAGGTACAACATGCTGATAAACCATTCCATGAATATCAAAGATTGAGATGACCATAACTTTCCCAGCAGAAGCAACCACTTTTGCTTTTTTGGGGTTTGGTGATGAAGAAGATTTCCACACTGAGCTTTGCTGTTTGCTCTCAAGATCAAAATGATGTAGCCAAGTTTCATCAGAGGTGATTACGTTTGAAAGAAACTCCGGATATTCCTCTAACATCAACTTTAATGCGAATGTCCTTTCATTCGGGAATCAAGTCTTGGAACCCATCGCGCACTAACACGTTTCATGTGTTATGTTTCTGTCACCAACATGTGGGTGGCACCCAATAAAATGTTCAGTATTTCAGAAAGTGATCTTAAGGTAGTTCGTCGATCCTCTCACAATGGCAGTAATAGTGTTGATGTTCTTCCATAAGAGCAGCAATTGGAGCACCGGGTGAAATCTTTGAAATTGATTGTCTCCCCTCTTTAAACATTTTAAACCACCTTCGAGCTGTGCTGTAGGGAAAAACAAACTCTTCTTGGGCCTCAACTGAAGTTTTGTTGAGACGAAAGCAGAATTTCAAAGCCACATATTGTTCCTCGCGTGTTACCTCCATTGCAGCGGTAGGCGATACTGAATATGTCTAAACTTGCCTGGTTCTCACAGGCGGGAACCAGGAGTACCAACAATGAAACTACTACGGCGAGTTTGTTTCACATTAAGCTAACAGAATGTAATAAGATTGCATTTTAGTGCGAAAAATTATGACCGTAAAAAATTATGATCATTCTTTATTCAACAGCCCTCGTAAATTAGCTTTTTGTAGGTTAATAAACACATAACTGGGAAAAAGTGTGTCATGGTTATGGACAAACCTTAATTCGGAATAATGTGGTAGGAAAACCAGTTTTAGAATAGAGAATTGCCTCATATTAACTGAATATTTTTTAGATCATTTCTTTAGATTCCAATTGGCAACTCGAATCGATTGATCCAACAATCAAATCTCGAGGTACTTAAAACACCATCTGACATCATGTAAAGATGGCAAGGGTAGAGGCATGCTCTGGAACAGGAATATATCTTTGATATCCTAGCAGGGACTTAGGGAGCGTTAGAAAAAGAACTACAAAGATGCACATGTATTAATCCTCTCTGATAGTCAAGTTACGCTGGAAGTATTTGTCGGTCCATTTTAAATCAAAATTGGTATAGAAATGTCTTCAAATCCTGCAGAGACTATCCCGGCACAACTTGTACTAGAATGGATCCCCGGTCATCAAGGATTTGAAGGAAATGAAAACCTGATTGGTTAGCCTTACATGGGACCTTAAACCAGTAGTGGTATTAGTAAGTCAGTTGAAATTACTATCAGTTACTGGATCTCCAAAGTTAGGCAGCTGATGTAATTAAGCGATGAGTCGCAAATGAGATAGCTCTCCACGTTGACATACGTAGCACTCAGCAAAATTACAGTGTGATAAACCTTTAATTATGAAATGTACGATGCATATCGGTTCAGAAATAAAGAAAAAACTCATTTTTGTGTGCGCTTGTACACTAAAATACTTCACAGAGCAATGGCGTACAAATCGGTCCATACAAATAATTTCTAAGGGCTAATTAGGTGCTAAGAGGAAAATACAAAATTATTTTGTTTCTTGCTGCACTTTGTGATTGCCTTCTGGTATATTTGAATATTAGTTCTATGAATGTTAAACACAAACGACCGGCGTAATACTACTGCGAGTTCCAGTTATGCAAAAACGGACAGGAGGAAGTTGGCAAAGTGTGAAGTCAACAGTGGATTTTGTTTGCCGTAATTTTCCATCAGCGCTGCGCGGGTCCATATGTTTCTGTTAGTACAAGTTAAGGTGCTAGTAATAAAATACGCGTTTGCAGAGCCCTGTGTTACAGTCGTTCCTTTCTACAATTTTGAGTGTTAGAAGGGTGTTTCCTTATGTACCTCTTTGGAATTACTTTTAAATTGAGTGTGCTATGTATGCATTAAACTATTTACATAGCTCATGTCTACAATAGTTCATATCTACAAGTGTGTAGATAACTACAAAAAATTACCTGATATTCCACCTCCAAACTGAGGTACAGTTTAGAAACCTTGTCATCAGACTAAAGCGGACTCGCTGAATTTGTGAAGTCGTAGGTTCCTAACAGAAGAAAACCTGGATAATTTTGATGCATCACTTGAAAGTCTTCCTAATAAATATTCAGTCGTATAAAAATAGTGTGTGTTTAAAAACTCCAGTCCATAGGCTAATAAGCCAAGAACATTTCAAAATTGAAGCCTTAGAAATGTAGTCAAAGAACCACTGCCGTGGCATTACAGTGCACTTCTGTAATTGGTTTTTACACCCAATCATAATGGTACTGTTACTCCAGATTTAAACATTTTCCTGTTGAAGTGTGGTTTGATTTATATGATTACGTACGTTCACAGAACCATAGACTTTTAGCACCGAAAATACACGAATAATTCACGAAATTCTTCTACAGCACACAGTTGGAGGACCTCTATAAACTCAGTGGGCTATTCTACGAAAACTATCTGCTCATTCCTTTGAACAGTTAACTGATCACGAGGGGCAACATGGATATTTTCAGCAAGATTCTGCAACACCCTTCGATTCTTAGGAGACTAAAGAGGAGATTTTGAATTCGGAATTTTTTATAAAAGAGTATTGCCGCACTTCCCTACATTTTACTACGTACGGTTATCATCTGCGAGAACCCTAAAAATAGAGCCTGAAGAAATATTACAAGTAGAATCGAAAGACAGCATAGAGCAGAAATTAGAAGAGTTAGAGAGGAAGAACTTTTTTTAGCTTGAATAACATTTTCATTAAAAGTTATCGGGTATATGTGAATGCGAATGGTCTAGAAACGGCTTTAGAAATAACTTACCTAGGTAATTCATCGAGAAACAGTAGAACTAACTGTCGACGGACCCTGAAACTAAGCTCACTCGCTCGCGAGCGCGCGCGCACACACACACGCACACACACATATTTACTGGAGAGGCAGTAGATAAATTCCTTAGCTAGACAGCTACTCTCAATTACTCACTCACTACTCACTCATTCACTAACGTATCCACCCACCCATACTCATTCACTCACTCGAGAGGCAATGGACAAATTCCTTAGCTAGACAGCTACTCTCAGTCACTCACACGATACTCATTCATCCACCCATACTCACTCGAGAGGCAGTGGACAAATTCTTTAGCTAAACAGCTACTCTGTCACTTACTCATTACTCACTCACTCACTCACTCACTCACCTACCCACAAATACTCACTCACTTGAGAGACAGTAGACAAATTCTTTAGCTAAACAGCTACTCTCGGTCACTCACTCATTACTCACTCGCTCATTCACTCATTCATTCACTCACTCACTCATTCACTCACACTCACTAGAGAGGCAGTGGACAAATTCTTTAGCTAGACAGCTTCTCTCAGTAGCTCTCCTCGGTGGGAGAGGACGCCACCAGACAAATCGAAGAAACTTAAGACCAGGCAGAGTTCATGTGCCGCGTACATTCTTCATTTGATCGTAGCGCTAAACAAAGAATAAAGAATTGGCACAATATAAATGTAATATTAAAAAAAACATTACCTAGAATTTAATGCGAGTAGAAAGTCGTTTAAACGTAAATATTTAGTACTCTCTATCTTCCTCTGAGAGATATTTGTTGTGTTTGCTTCATTTATGGCTGACCTCGATACCTGACTAATTTTACTGTGGCAAGGGTGCGATACGTGCTTCAGTGGTCCACATTGCCATATATTCTATTACAAATGGTACACTTTGGAAATGGACATGCTTGGAAATTGTCAAAGATTACAAAGGATTTTTTCTGTTTTCTCAGTTTTCTGAAGATGACATTAAAATGATATTTATTCTTTGGGATATTTTCACACAGCTTCTTCACCAAAGTGCGTAGAAATAAAATTTTTAAGAATTTTTGTTTACAACAGAATGATATTTCACATAGAATAAAATTAAATTACAGAATATTATTTATTTCAATGTTACTATTTAACATACTTTAATTCCAAAGCCTGTCGAAAAAACAGGATAGAGTTAAGTTTATACCACTTCATGAAATGTGACGATGAATGCAAAATAGCGTTTGTTTTCTGCAGAAAATTGTTAGATTCTACGCATTAAAATAACTGCTAAATTTCGTTAGTTTAACAGTTTTTATACAATACAGTTAATGTTTACTTTTAAGAAAGCACATCAGCTCAGGTGTGACCTTAAAAATTGAAAATTAAAATTATAAACGGCCTAAGAGCTGATACAGTGCGAATGTAAATTAAATGGGTTACTTAAATCCAATATACGTCAGCGCTTCTGGTTCGGGGATCGTAAAATGTGTTAATTTCGGAAGCGAGGAAGTCTTGAGACAATATTCCCGGAAAGAGGGATAACAGTGTTTGCTGAGGAAACAGTAAACATCCGCTGTTAATTTCTCACACCAAGGTAGTCCAACACGTGGCTTTCGTCGACCAGAACCTCTTCTTAATTCAGTTCTATTTTCACAACCAGGAAATTTTATGCTGCATCATGTAGGACCTGGCATTCTGTTTAATGACGTAGTCACTGAAGGCGCTCAAATTCTGTTCTGTTCATCAGAAACTAAGCAAATAGTTCTTGAATTTATGTAAAAGCCATGGATATTACTGGACCCTGTCCAATCACGATAAAGATCTTTCTAAACGCTAGCAAGTAAAGCAAATTCAAATACACTGACTGCATTAATTGACCTAATACTGGTTAACTATAAAGCCCGGGCCTTGAAGTACTTACATGTTGTAGGTCGCCATTAAGGTAGTTGTTTCATGTGTTTATGAGAACTCCTAAGTGGTTTACCGGGAAATACGAGTCAGTTGGAGAATTTAATGTCATGTTGGCACGTTGGCCATAGTAGCTCAATGGTAGAGCGGCTGGACGGAAACCAGAAGATTCGTGGTTCAAATCCCGGCTATGACATTGAATTTTTCAGTCTGACTCTACGTTTCTACAATTTAGCCTACACACGGCCAGTGTTAAAGAACAATTTCCACTGACTGCAGTGTTTCCCACTGAAAGAAGCGTGAAACAAATAGAAAACATTTAATTGTTTTTGTGGGACCACATTCATATACTAGATGAAAGAACTCATGATGATGTATTTTTAAAAATTTATATACTGTAGCGTTTTATATACAGAGTGAAAGCGTAGCTTTAAAAAAGATAATATAAGCAGAAAGTGAAGTCGCTGCCCGAAATGACGTTTTTGAGATTTGTAGCTGACGAATTTCTGCAATATATGGGAATAAATAAAGCTCCACTAAAATATGTAATATTACAGATGTCATAAGAGAATACTGAGAAAGGAAAATATGGCAGGATCATTTTTGAGAAATATTTTGAATTTAGCTCAAATAAACGGTAAAGCAGATTAATAATAATAATAATAATAATAATAATAATAATAATAATAATAATAATAATAATAATAATAATAATAATAATAATAATAATAATAATAATAATAATAATAATAATAATAATAATAATAATAATAATAATAATAATAATAATAATAATAATAATAATAATAATAATAATAATAATAATAATAATAATAATAATAATAATAATAATAATAATAATAATAATAATAATAATAATAATAATAATAATAATAATAATAATAATAATAATAATAATAATAATAATAATAAATAATAATAAAAAATAAAGTATCCTTTAATTATTATTTTCATTATGTACAAAAGAAATCTTACTAAGATACTTTTAATCATCTAGAACTTGCGTTATTGGTAATTTAGTATCATTTTAATTAATATGGTTTTTCAACATTGCACACATTTACCAATATCTATTTTCCCTACTATATATATATTTTTTGCAATCAGAGGATCCCTGTTACATTTTTGGCGAAATATTGATATAGAAATGTTGGATCGAAAGCAAATACAGATTCTGTTCTTACTAAGTCATGACTACAAAAATGCCTGCCTCGGTAGCGTAGATGGTAGCGTGTCTGCCTCACGTTCAAGAGGTCTCGAGTTCGAATCTCGGTCAGGGTCAGTTACCTAGATAAGGTTTCTCCGGGGGTTTCCCTTATCCTTCAAGACGAATGTCGGGTAATTTTAAGCTCCTTGGACCTCGGACTCATTTGAGCATCATTTCACCCGTTTTATTCATCGTCCGATATGACTTAACGTTGGAGGACGTAAATTAAAAAAAAAAGGACTACAAAAAGATATAGTCCACTTTATAATCACATTAACATCACAACTAAGGTGTTCATGGCAGTAAAGCGGAAACAGCCCCTATCATATGGCCTTCCCCTTGTAATAGGAGATGGTTCCAGTTTACTGTTTAAGCTCCTTGTTGCGATGTCAGTGTTATTATAAAATTAAGTACAACAGAGGACAAACCTCTGGCATTTAGGCTGTGTCGACTTATCACAGTCGTGGCTCTGAATTGCCACATACCGCTTGTAAATCTTAAAATGAAGTGCTTCGTGAGTTAACAAAATTATTGTTCAAGGAGTTTTCCAGGCCATAGAACTACAAACAACATTATCTGCAACCTACGTCCATAGATGATATTTTAAAGCTGGGCTCTGGCATGTTATGACTTGCCAGTCGTTATCTATCGTCTTGGAAAGTATTTTACGAGCAACAGTGAACGTAACTTATTCGAATATGTGGGTGTGTGTTCACAAAGTAGTGCCTAGCTTTTAGAATGGTCGAGTTGTGTCATATCACATATATACACATATGGTGGTCATGGTCCCAAAAGATCGGAAATGTCCCAATTTTACATGCCAAAACTATAGTTAACGGTAAATTATGGATACAAAATAATATGTTTGCTAATTTATCTGTGATATATTACTACAGTAACGAAAAAGAAAAATAAATAAGTAAAGAAACTTCGGATAATAAGAATATTTTGCTCTTCTATTTCTTTTTGAGCAAGTAATGATATTGTTTGAGTCTTTCGATACAGTGCCTTGTATTTATTTGACGAGACTCAAAGGGAAAACAATGAATAGGAGGCCCCGGTTAGGGCATTGTGCAACTAAATACTAAGTTTTTTTTAAAGATGCAAGCTGTTTGTCTCTTTTGTTATTTAATATATAGTGTTGCAGCTTCATAAAGATGTTAAAACCACAAAAATATAACCAAAATATGAAGAAAATGCAAATTTATTATACAAAGTAGTTTGTTTTATACAAATATTTTCAAATCCAAAGACATAAAAATTATTTGTTTTTATTTATTTTAAGCAATTAAACACCCTTAGAATAAAAAAAATTGTACATAAAAATCAACTAATTTATGCCTAGAACGACATTTGGAAATATTTACATGTATTACAATAGAACAACATTACAATAACATGTTTTTCCCCCCCCCTTTTTTTTTCTTTTTTAATAAACTTTTTGAAGTAACATCTTTTTCAGCGAATATTACAACTAATTTAAAAAGGTTGCTCTCTTACTACTTTACGCTGCTTAAAAGTGAAAAATCGATATCTGCAGTGCAGTTTGTAGCCCATTTTTCCCCATCCTTGTTGTGCTGTAAATTGAAGGATTTGTCAAGCATCTTTTTAAAATCATATCATTACCGTACCTTAAAAATCTTATTTTTTCCGTCTCTCAATTTTTTTTTTGTTATTTTTTCACAACTCAAATTGTCCCACCTCTCAGAAACTGATTCTCTGGGAAAATTCCCAGTTGGCCCCTTTGCAAATTGGAGCATGACGAAATCTCTATTTAATTTATATCTGAAACAGGACATCAGACTAACGATTCTTTGTCATTGGACCAGTCGCATAGTTGAGAAAATATGTGTAAATGAATTAAAGGGAAACAATGTCAATTTCAGAAGGAAACACTGATACCTAGTCTCCTGAGCACTTTTTGGAATAACAGAAAATATGTTCTTAGTATTCCTTATTATAATGCTAATTTTTGAGAGTGTATTATCTCTCATGAACCCTTAGTGGTCTGGTGAGCGTAATAGGTTAAATGCATAATGGAATAACTCAAAATATTATTACAGCTTACCAGGAGAAACATCATTTGTAATGAATTTTATATCTGTAATATTTTGAAAGATAAGAGCCAACCGGGATATATAGCAAAGTCTGAAAAATATTGACTAATATGCTAAATCATCTAAAAGTACATTTGTACGTAATACTGTTTATTCCTCCCAATGTTACCGAGCGGGATGGCTCAGGTGGTTTCGTTTGTGGCCCGCATTCTATAGGCCCGGGTTTGATTCCCGTGGTCGACCTATCTGACCCATGTTTTTTGGGTATTTTCCCGGGTCGCTAGGCGAATGCTGGGTAGGTTAATTACATCCCCCGAATTTCCTGTCCCTTCATTTCATCTCCATTATCATTTCATATCATCTCTCATCTGGTGGTCTCTTTCAGGGTAGAAGTGGCGGTGGGTGTCTCGGCGGTGCATGGCAGGATGATATGCTCTTAGGAAAACTACTTCCTGCTCCTGTAGGTCGGTTGCTGCTTCAGCTCCTCTGCTGGGACCATTTCGGTACCGCCAGCCAGGGACCTTTGGGGCTCGGATCGCCTGCCTGGGAACATTAGGGCTCAGCTGCTGGACTCGTATGTCTTCCCGCTGCAGGGGAGCGGGGTCGTTGTCCTGGCCTGTCGGGGCAGGTCTTTATCCAAGTAAACTGTAGGGACCCTGCTCTCTATCTCCTTCGCCTCATCCTTCCTCCCGGGGGTGCCACCACTTGGGGGCATAGAAACAATGGTCCCAACATGGTAGTCTACGTACCGAATTCCCTCCGTAATGAAATCCCAATACCTTCCAATGGTGACAAAACGTTAGCCTGATTTCATTGCATACGATATAATGGCGTTATAAAAATAAATTTTATATATTGATCAAATTCCAATACATAGCGCAATGATTTCTGAAAATACCACATTCTATCGAGCATTAAAGTGCTTATTCAAGTTTATTTGACACATTTATTCCCCTATTTTGTTAAGAGAAAGGTCAAAGATTGTTGTTTGTTTTTATGCAAAGATATACTTTAGGCGATCAATGTTGCAATATTGGCTATTTTCCTGCCAGATTTTGCAGCCAAATGCTTTTACTTCGCCCTGCAGTTCTAGTGGCTTTTAAACGAATAAATAATTAGATCCGTGTATAATGTTGCTAATATTCATTAGAAACTTAAACCGTCCACTTTAGGTTGTAATTTTGCACATGGAATCGAGGTTTTGCTTTACAAAATCAGAGGTAAACGTGTGGTATACTTGCATGGTAACCCGTGGCGTAACAGCCCGCACGTGGGCCAGAGCCTGCCAACCTACTCACGACCACATACGCGAGGCAGAGATTGAAGATGTAGTCAGCATCATGGCATCCCACGCCTGGAAATAGGTTTTCCAAATCAGGGTTCCCTACCTAGTGTAGCTCCCCATTTTCCTCAAATGCTGAGCGGGCTCCGTTCCTGTACCCGGGACTTAAAATTCGCTCCTCTTGGGGTGGGATTGATCCCGGATGCATATCGTGGTTTGGAACCAAAGCACAACGCTCTACCCCACTACGCTACGGCGCAGGACTACTTGCATGGTACTTGCTGATTTTTGGGCCCACGCGTAACCCAATCAGCATAATAAGTAATACGATAACTCTGTGGATCATGAATGTCAACATTCCGACTGTGGGATACGTCTTGGTAACCGGTTGAATGATACTTATGCCATATGTATCTGAGCGTGAGGTCAGCAGCCGTTTGGAAGGTGTTTGTCTTTCACACGGATAATTAATTTTTATGCACACAAATCAGCATAACATGTTAAAATGACAACTACTCATATTTATATGTTAAAATGATTTTGATCAGTTCAAAGCAACTATAAACAGAGTTCCTACAGTTAATTTTTTCCTAAATATATTGTCGTTAGAGGATCAACGCCATTCATTATCAAATGTTTATTCAGAATCAGTATAGAATGTGTCAACATTTTATGTTGTTCTAGGCTTAGATTATAAAGGCCTCTTCCAAAATTTCTTTCCGTAACTTTTGGATTTGCACCATTGCACCACTTGTGGCGCAACTTGGTAGGTGTGGCAATGTTATTGCTCATTTTATGTCCCATTTACAAGTCTGTGTAGTACTCCGTCACTCAAAATTTGCAGCTTCTGCCGGGTTTATTTTTTATTTATAATTTGACGCAAAGCACTGGTTTACATAGTGATGATGAAAGGAACGAATAGCTAGAAGTCGTTAAAGCTCAAGGGAAAATTGTATAAGGAAACTCACTAGGAAATACCCACTTTCATCTTTCGCAAAACACAAGAGGAAAGCAATAGATAACCATCAGATACTCAACTTTTAACAATTCCGGATGTTACTGGCGCCAACATATCCGCCTATTTCTTAATATTCGTTGTTTTCCGTATATCACCAATTATTTTTTATCCTGGTTTAATTTAAGTAACACACTTAAAACTATTCTTTGAATAGGAAAGAGTTGCAGCACCTTCTTTAAATCGACAAACAAGTATTACTGTCCTTGCTCAGATCCTTCTTCTCCCATGATGTCGATAATTATTATATAATTATTATAATTACAAATAGAATCCTTTCATCATTTGTCATTTCATTTGTTATTTTATAACAGTCATTACGGCTTGTGTCCTTGGAATAGCCCATGAGTTGCACTGCCAGTACGGTAGGGTAGAGAAGAGGAACGTTATGAACTAGTCGGGAAATATGGAATACCAAGATTTCGGCTCTGTTTGCTGCTGCTATCATGTTTCAGTGCCATGTGTAGTCAAGAAAGACTCCTATGATGCAATGCAGTGAGAGTTGACAGCTTTTCTTTGCCATTTCACTCGCAGCAGAGTAAAATGTGTTTTGTGATATTCAAATGTTTTTGCAGGAAAATTTTCAAGCATTTTAATCCACTAGAATGAATATGACTTGAACAAAGATGTTAAGCGTAAGGTATACTAAAAGAGTTGTAGCTTTTCATACCTTATTGTGGTTGTGTTTAGCAATGTTTATTGCTAAATAACTTTAAATGTTTATTGCTCAAGATTCCGTGTCGGGTATTATGGAATACCAGGTATATCTTAATATCCGACGTAAAAGTATAATGTTACGTATAACCCTACAAAATATACTGAATATAAATAAAGTTAAAATGGTTTTTGAGTGTAATATTAATAGTGTAATATTAATATTAATAACAATTATTACTAGTTATATAAATAGAAATATAGCCTAACATAAGTCCAAAGTATATTTAAAAACTAAATTTTGAAACGCAAACAAAATCTATTTTTTTCTATTACTCTAGACTTTGTCTGTGGTCTAGTCCTATACACATTTGTTTATAAATGATTTATCTACTTTAAAGCAATTATGTTTCATGTTTTATGTAATCCAATTAATTTTTCAATGTTTTAAACAACCTGTTCCATAATACCTACTATTTCATATTAACCTCCATTTGTACTAAAATACATTGTTTTTATAACAACAAAATGAATAACAGATCTTTTTACAAGTTATACCAGGCGAGCCCCCTGCCCCATTTATTTTTTAATCTATGCAACATGCTAAGCGACATATTGACTTATGCCTTTCTTGAATGCCTTCTAATGGATAATTTGCACAACAGGTTATAGAGAAGGGGTAGACAACTCAGTGCATAAGTGATGTATGGGACAGAAAGCAATCATGTCGATTCCAAAAACATCATACCCAGATACAGAGAGCTGCAGTCATAATGTAGACGAGTTTACAAACTTTTATTCATTAGCTTACATTCACGCGCAAGTTTAAACACGCCCCTGAAGAAACAACCTATCACATGCATCAGTTGACAATAACATTGGAACATAAAATGACAGATATACAAAGTGGGACCAATTGGATTTAAATATTCAACCAACACGTGCTTTCTTTGTACAGTCATGTCAAAATTAGGTAGATTGTCTTCGCTTCTCTGACAAATTACAGCATTTGTAATTGTAACGGTGGACGCAGTTTTTTTATCTGTTAGAACTATCAAAACAAGTTCAAAACACTGTATGAAGTTGTAAAAAGCGTGTAAAGATTCGAGGTGGCCATAAGTCCGCCTTTATTTATTCGTGTAGGAACGTAGCGTTGGCTAAATGGCATTCCACAGGTTATCACCACTCTGCCTCTTCAACTTGGTCCAAATCCTTCGTGATGCGTTCAAAATTTGTATTACCCCTCTTGGGGCCTGTAACTTGATATTATAATACAAATAGCATTTTTGTAATATTGTAGGCGTTTACAAAATACAATAATAGCAATGTTTTCTACTGGCACATTATAAATATAACGGCACGTTATAAATGTATAGTTCGTAGTAGATATTTTATTATGGTCCATATTGTGCTTGACCCATTCAACCAACTTTCAAACCTTTCAGAAATGCAAAGTGAAACATAAGCTTTAAGCATGAAACAGAAACTATTGGATTTAATGTCGTCGACGTACTCCTGAAAATGAAAGCCAACTACGTAATATGGTTTATAACACCAGATACGGTAAAGATAAGGGCTCACAAAGTTAGACATGATCCCTAATTGAAGATAAAGATAGCCCGTAGTTTCCCTTTGAGGGGCAAAGGCCTCTCCAGCCTTACGGTAGAGTGAGCTCGGCACAACTTATATGGCGAGCTAATCCCTGTAGTTCCCAATTATCGGGTTGTCATTCTCGAGTCTTTGGCTCACAAGAGAACCAGTAGCAACAATAAATAAATTAGTAACTAAAATACCGAGCGGGATGCCTCAGGCGATTTCGTCTGTCGCTGAACTTTGACATTGGATACTGAACAGGATGGCTCTTGGTTTCGTCTGTGGCCTGCATTTGGGAGGCCCGGGTTCCATTACCATGGCCGACCTACCTGACCCATGGGGTTTTTGGGTCACATCATTGCACATCATATCTCATCTGGTGCTCTCTTTCAGGTAAAAGTATCGCCAGGTGTCTTGGTGCTGTCGTGACTCTTTGGGTCAGCTGCCCAATTCAATTCCCGTGGCCGATCTATCTGACCCATGGGTTTTAGCGGGGGTTTTGCCGGGTCGCTAGGCGAATGCTGGGTAGGTTAATTACATCCCCCGAATTTCCCATCCCTCCATTTCATCTCCATTATCATTTCACATCATCTCTCATCTGGTGCTCTCTTTCAGCGTAGAAGTGTCGATGCATGGCTGGATGATATGCTCTGAGGAAAACTACCTCTTCCTCCGGTAGGTCGGTTGACGGTCTCCGCTCCTCTGCTGGAACAATTTCGGGACCGCCTTTGGGGCTCGGATCGCCTGCCTGGGACGTTTGGGGCTAGGCTGCTGGGCTCGTTGTCGTCCCGCAGTAGGGGAGCGTGTCCGTTGTCCTGGCCTGTTGGGGGAAGTCTCTATTCAAGTTAACTGTAGGGACCCTGACCTCTACTGTCGTGGCTCCTTGGTATGGCCGCCTTCTGCCTCTTTCGCCTCATCCTTACTTCCGGAAGTGCTCCACTTTGGGGCATAGGAACAATGGGCCTAGCATGGTTACCGAATCCCCTATGTAATGAAATCCTAATCCTAATCCTAGTAACTAAAATACAGACAATAAAGATTTGGAGAAAGGAAAAAAAGAACTAAAACAATGTCGACGTAGCCATTGCATCACCATATGTATGCCAGCAGCTAACTAACGCATTCGGCCAGCTGTCACGTATTCTACGTCGCTCTTTGGACAAGCACAATTTATCACCTTGCTAGTATTATATGCGTAAAAAATCGTCGTTTATTTAAGCTTTTCACAACTTCTTGATCCTCATTCAGGGCTGTAAGATTTAATGCTGGTTGCAATAATACTAATTAGAAGGTCAGAGCTGCAGTAACTGCTTTTGTACTAAGAGTCAATGTTTTCACTGTGAACTGAGGGTTGCATAGATAAGTATAAGTAGGGGTAGCTGACTCACTTGGTATTTTTTTTTAATTTTTTGCAATTTACGTCCTCCAACGTTAAGTCATATCGGACGGTGAATGAAATTGGTGAAATGATGCTCAAATGAGTCCGGGGTCCATGGAGCTTGAGTTACCTGACATTCGTGTTTCAGGATAAGGGAAAACCCCGGAAAAACCTTATCCAGGTAACTCACCCTGACCGAGATTCGAACTCGAGACCTCTTGAACGTGAGGCAGACATGCTACCACCACGCTACCGAGGCGGGCTGACTCACTTGGTATTAAGCACTCATAATGATTTGGCGATTTTTATTTAGAAACCAGTTAACTTATTTTTAGAAATGTAAATGGTATTCTATAATACTCTCCTCTTATCTACCTTCGACTGCATAGAACACTTATGGTCAGGGAAGGTTACCATTTTAAACCTTGTTTTACATTTCTATATTCCACTAGTACAATAAATATATATCTGAAAAAATAATTTATTATTTAGAAATTTTCTGCAGCAATTTAACTGTAACCCATTCATTACTTGTTTTCTCCATATCTTGTGTATCTTCGTCTGTTGGTTTTCTTAGACACCATGCTACTTCAACCCCATCCACCCATTGTTCTCTTCTTGGCTTCTCTGCCTCCTTGAACTTCCCTTTCTAGCACAATTCTTATTATTCTACCACTTCCGATTTTTTCACTGGTCTGTAGCGTTTTCATTTTCTCTCTTCTGTCACTTCCAAAACTTTTTAAACTCCTTTTTGAAACTCGAAAGACCAAAAATCCATCTTTGTTGCTTATTCATTGTCTCGTTTCTACTTCGTAACTTGATACATTTTGTATCAGTGAGTGATAAATGAAATAAAAATACCATGTGCCAACTTTCCCTTACAAAGGACAGAAGCAAAACATAGCAATAGAAAAATTATCCCTGATATACATGGATTTCATTTTGTATGGTGTAACATGCAACCCAGAACTCACTAGAACACATTAGTGTGACGTCACACACCTTGCCAACATGTCCGCTGTCCATGCAACCGCTGTTTTACACCAACGTCACAATAGTGTGACGTAAAACCGTTTAGGTTATTCGTTAGTTGGGAAGGAAGGAACTAGCGTTGGGTATTTACCATCTTTAGTAGTAAAGTGCAACGTATGTTCATCTCAGCAAACACCAACTTTACCTTTCTTCTTAGTTCATCTGCCTTTTACATATCACTGAGTTTCTTTCTCAAGAGTAATGAGCAAGAAAATACTTGCTCTCTCACGCCAGAAATATTTATTTGATACTAGTATACATTTAGCAAGAAACATCATCTGGGTCTGATTTGGCTTAAATCCGACATATCAATCGTGGTACAGTACTCATCAACCAGGAGAATAACACAATTTTTTTTTGTAATTTTACGTCCTTCAACGTTAAGTCATATCGGACGGTGAATGAAATGGGTGCAATGATGCTCAAATGTGTCCAGGGTCCACGGAGCTTAGAGCTACCCGATATTAACCTGTAAGGATAAGGGGAAACCCCCGGAAAAAGCTTATCCAGGTAACTCACCCTGACCGAGATTCGAACTCGGGACCTCTTGAAGGTGAGGTAGGCTTGCTACCATCTACGCTACTGAGGTGGGCACCCAAATTTTTTTATGAGATGCTTCAGTAAATTAACAGGGAGATTATTGTAGCTATAACTTGGAAGATGGGATAGCATCTCCGCGCATAAAGCAATAGGTATTTACTGTAAATATAACATGATCTTACAATAATAAAAAATATAATGCAAACTGATAATAATGATCACTAACCTATGTTATATAAGGGGTAGAGAAACGTCTTCCTCATCAGCAATACATTTTCAATATCTGTGTATGAAATTCTCCCATGTTCGATGCCCCGATCTGACACCTGTGAGTTTTGTCTGTACAAAGGAGAAGCAAAGGAGCAAAGGAGAAGTACCTATTGTGTTCTACCCAAAATTCTTATGTGAGAATTTCACCCAAAGCATGTTTTGAGACCTACTTAACTCTAAGGGGGGACATTGAGATAAAGGCCATGTATGTGTGAGCCTGTGTTTTCAAGAATGCGTCATGATTTTTAAGAAAATTTCCCCATCCCTTTACATGAAGCATTTTCGAAAATATCTTAACCTTTTTGGGAATAACCTTAGAAGTACTCTTCATTCTGAAGTACTTTTGTATAACTGTTAAGTCGTAAGAGAGAGACAAATCTTACGACACAAAATGTTGCAAATTTCCTTAAAGTACACGCTTTGTGTTGAAATGCATTTTTTAGTTAACCGTTTCCAGACGTTATTGGTTTAAAATATGTATACTTTTCTCAAATGTTAAGTCTTTAATTTTAATTTTTTTCCCTCTTGGCCATGAAAAGAGAACGTAGTTTCAAAGCTATTGCGTGGCGACTAGTTCTTAAAAGATTTGACTGGCTTAAAACCCTATTGTATTCCCTCATACCTCTTGCTTTGAACAAATGAGTGTATAACTTAAAATTAAAATTAAGGCTAGAAACTATGTAAATTGTGCAAACCATTTATGTATAGTTCCTATGCACTAGGTACCTAGGAAGTAATACTCTGTTAATGTAATCTAATATATTCTTTTATAACTTTGATGAATCTAAACTCTCAGTGTACAATTCTTTATATTACTGGTAAGAAAGATTTGTTATTTTTACCTTATATTTATCTATATTGCGAATTGTATTATGCACCATAAAAATGTTTTGATTCTATCAATTGTTTTCTGCGCTGTCTGAAAAATCGAATTATATTTGTAGAAAATTACTTGAAATACTGAACAGAGAACTGAAATTATTTTCGAGGGACATAAAGTTGTAGCATATATTACAGTTTATAAGTTCATTGCGGAGTAGGGGGATATATCGTAGCAGTGCTGTCGACCTTAAAATAGGAAAATGTTATACCAATGTTCTAAAATCATGAATTTGTTACGTTTGAAAGCAATTACTATTCACACTATGATAGCTTTCCAGAGTGTTACGTCGATATTTAATATTCTTTAATAAAATCACACATGTTTAGACGCATGTTTACTTTTCACGTTAGGTACGTAAAAAGTAATTTTAGAAACTTAGGGACAACGCCTGGCTTAACAAAATGCGATACAAACAGTTACGCCTTACACCCAAAAATGCATGCTTTGTTAAACGTTCTGTAAAAATCGAAAATAATGACTTGCTAATAAAAACTATTAGTAGATATATAAATACTATATAATTATAAGTAGCACTTTAAATATTTTCTAGTCATTGTATTAACGGTTTTAAAATATTAGATTTATTTAGTATCGTATGCCATATCAGCATTAATCGTTTATCCAATTATCTACAAGTTGACTTAGTGAGAGAACATTGCCTTCATGGTATTAAATCTGTCAAATTTAATTGATGTGAAGTGCTTTAAGTAGTGCAACCATCGAATTTTGAATAACAGATATAAAAGAAGAGAAACATATTAAGTGATGTTTATGGTTGTGGAAATAAAAACGTTTTAACCCCCTTAATTAGCTCTTACATGCCAATAAGTATTCTAAGTATATTGACACATATGTTTTTACCTCAATGCAAGTGTAGAAATTAAAGTTGAGGGATGATCTTAAATCTCTTAATGTTTTTATTAACGTGGTATAAAATAAAATAAATTAAAAAGTGTTTATAACATTCAAGAAACAAACAGCATTATAACAGGAACAAATTTACTAAGTTATGCAATGTAACATATAGGAAGAACAGTAAAATTATCTTCCGAGTTTTTGTAGGAGCTTCTGCAATGTTTAAACTAATACGGTGAAAACCAGAAGTATGCAGCAATTGTATTCTGCCGACATATTTCATTCGAGTAACTGTGATTACAATAAAACGTAACAACCACTCTGGGGATTTAACAGATCTGAGAGACAGCGATTCACTGAGCCGAGTCAAATTTCAGACACAGTTCACGAGTTTCATGTGAATCATTCAATACAGAGCAAAACAGCCTTTGTAGCAGCTCAAAGCATCTCATGTGAATTGGGCGTGAAACTGGAATGCGAGGGTTGTTGCAACTGGAATATCATTCTAAATCTGATGCTTAAAATTGTTTTAGTTCGTCTACTTGCTCCCTGCATAAACAATACCTTTCATAATGCCTTATCGAATTATATAAATTGCTCAGCTTTCCTATTTTATTTATGTAACATTTTTGGAATTAATATTAAATTTAAATTGTTTAAATAATTTGTAAAACAAGATATTTATTGAAGCAAATTATTCTCAGTTTAAGATTATAATATATATATATAGTTTAGATTATATTGTTATAGTTAATGTCTTTACACATTGACAACGATTAAGCTTAAGTTCAGAAGCTCAATCGTATTTAAAAATGTTTTAGCCGAGACCGTTACTACTTTTCTTTCGGTTATTTCGTTTGTTACCAACATACAAATGCCAGCGCCGCTGATATGCGAGAATTTTGTTCCACATGAGTCTTTTATATGACAGTAAATGTATATTCTGCACACCAAAAGAAGGCAAGAGGGGAATGAAGGGAAGAGGGGCTTGAATTGTTTATCTGCTGTGTTAGTGATCTGTTTACTACCAAACTATACTGGTCGCCAATCTAGAAAGTGATTGACATTTCGAACGGAGAGAGAGGTGACGTTGCCGCTTATTGCTGCCACGTGGAGAGCGCGATAGGATTACGCGTGCAAAGGTGATTCAGTTGCGACCTCAATGGGTATTTATTATTATTATTATTATTATTATTATTATTATTATTATTATTATTATTATTATTATTATTATTATTATTATTATTATTATTATTATTATTATTATTATTATTATTATTATTATTATTATTATTATTATTATTATTATTATTATTATTATTATTATTATTATTATTATTATTATTATTATTATTATTATTATTATTATTATTATTATTATTATTATTATTATTATTATTATTATTATTATTATTATTATTATTATTATTATTATTATTATTATTATTATTATTATTATTATTATTATTATTATTATTATTATTATTATTATTATTATTATTATTATTATTATTATTATTATTATTATTATTATTATTATTATTGTTGTTGTTGTTGTTGTTGTTGTTATTGTTGTTTATTATTATTATTATTATTATTATTATTATTATTATTATTATTATTATTATTATTATTATTATTATTATTTATTTCAAAGTATTACAAATTAGGTTGTTTCTCTCAATATTTTAAAATGTAGTAGAAGTACTGTGAATTTCCGATGTAGTCTAAATTACCATTAACATTTACAAAGCGACTTGCGGTGTATTAATGTATTCCTCAATTTTTAATCTTTATTGCAAATTAATGAATTGTTCTCTGATGCAAGTTATTCTATTAGATTTTTTTATGTCTTTGATATTTGAGTAGTATTTGGTTACTACAGTGAGTTATGTTTCTTATGAATCTTCTGCCGACTAGACCGGTGTGGAATATATAATTTCTGGGTTTATAGATAATCATGTTCTTAGAATTAATTTGCATATAATAATTAGTTTTGGACGTTGGCTGACTAGGACTTAACTTGGAAAGTTAAATTAAAATGAAGAAGATTATAGACAGAGCCGGAATTTTTAGTATTGTAGTGTCGCAGTGGACTGGACTATATTACGAAGGGGATTCGGCACGGAGGTTAAAATTGCTCCTACACCCCAAGTGGAATACTTCCGGGAGGAAGGATGAGGCGAGAGGATGGCGGTCGTACCAAGGAGCTACTACAGCTCAGATGGCAGGTTCCATACACTTTGGAAACTCCCCGGTAGGCCGGCACAACGGCATTCCATTTTACTGCAGTCCGGAAACGGCCCCACCAGACCGGGTTCGGAGACCGGAGACCTCTTACCGGAGGAGGAAGTGTTGCAGTGGTATTAATCTGTGTTGGAACTTCTCTAAACTAGTTCTGATAATAAACCTTAATTATTCCTGAGAGACCCACGTTATACCACTCGAGGTGCTGTAAATATATTTTTAATTTCTGGGTCTAAATCTGATGAATTCAGCATTAATTTAAACCTAACATCTCTTTGCAGATTGAGGCCGTTAAATCCAATCATACAGTTGTTTACAATAATTAGAAGAAAGTAATTAGCTAGAGGCTATGAGGATATGAAATTTAATGATGTTCAATTGTTCTTCACAAAGTTGTATAGCATATACATACCTACTCACATAAATATACATATACATACCTACATGCACAGTCTAAAGTGGAAGTGTTATGCAAACTGATGTTCAGCCCTAATTCCTTCACTGTTTAGACGTATGGAGGGCGTTTACTTCGAAGGTTAAAACTGTAAGGACAGAGCGTAGGAACAGAGATATACTCACGTGAAGCATTCGACTGTTTTCTCTAATTATTATTATAGTATACAACAAAAACAGGATTCGGATGCTATTTGGGCTCCAAGTGTCTCCACCTCTGTGGCTGGCTGTCACTTCGAGTTTTACGAGCTTTTCCAGTTGAAAAGAGAGGGGACACTTGCTTTGAACATGCAACCTGAGAAAAACCACACAGAAAGACGGGCAAAGTGAAGGAGATTTTGTAATAACATTAGAAAACTCAGAAACCTTTTCAAAGGTTGGAGATGCCCAAGGTAAAAGCGTACAATGTCCAAATATGTATAAAATATCAACATAGATTATAAATTCACCTTGAGTTTAGTAGAGTTTAGTAGTGGCAGCAGTTACTCTCAGATTAAAGATGACTTACTTTTACTTTTTAATTTACCTGGATCTTAAAAATAAGATCATCTTTATTTTATTGCTTAAAGTAAAGAGTATCCAAGCAATATTTCTTGGCTTTTAATCTCATTTTATATAAATTATTCCGCCTATTCTTTCCTTCTTTCTAAATTATTAATGATCATTTGAAAACACAATGGTAAAGTATTTGTACTTCAGATCAATTTAAAACTTGTCTCTGTTATTAATATCTCTTTATATGTATTGCAATTAGTGGAAATCTACAGTTATGTAAAATAATTTTGTAATTATGTGTACTTACGTCACTATTGGAAATACAAAGGTTTAGATCTGTAATTATAATCATAATAATACAGAACGAATAAGTGAAAGGAAGTTATAAATGAATTGTACTATTTATGGACGCAATTACTGTACGAGATTAATTCCATAATATGCATTTACGTGCTGTTTTGTGCAACATAGCAAAATATTCCATTTCTTGTAAATTATGTACCTGAAATGACCTCTATTTTTGTGACGACAATCTCTAAACTACATACTCTCAAATGACTTTTATATCGTTTTAACTGGAAGGTTTTGCGAACTACGAGGTACGTCCAGAAAGTAAGTTCTGTTTGGTAATAACATTAAATTGTGTACAGATACAGAAAAAATATTTATTGCACAAAATTTTACAACTCTTAAACTACCTTTCCACATAACTGCCGAAATTTTGCAGGCATTTGTCATTGCGAGGCACAAGTTTTTGTATACTTTCTTCATAGAAGTTTTCCGCCTGTATCTTCAACCAGTTGGAAACATTTTCTTTCAGCGCTTTGTCATTGTTGAAGTGTTGACCGCCAAGGAAAGATTTGAGATGCAAAAACAGATGAAAGTGGCTAGGCGCGCGGTAAGGGCTATACGGGGTCGAACACGTCCCAGCCAAATCCCTGTAGGATGTTTATCGCGAATTTGCATTATGTGGTCGTGCGTTGTCGTGAAAAAACACAACGCCTTTTGACAGCATTCCCTGGCGCTTATTCTGTTTTGCGCGGCGCAATGTCCTAAGTGTCTCGCAATAAACATCCGATTTCATTGTTTGACCACGCGGTAAGAAATCAATGAGCAAGATGCTTTTCCTGTCCCAGAACACTGTGCACATCATTTTTCGAGGTGTAAAGGTTTGTTTCAGCTTAACCTTTGCTGGGAATGAGGTGTGCCTCCATTCCATTGATTGACGCTTACTTTCAGGGGTGTCGTAAGAAACCCAAGTTTCATCTCCTGTGACTATCTGTGTCAGAAATTCTTCGCCGCCTTCATCACAACGAGTCAAAAACTGAAGTGCACTACCCATTCGTTTTGTTTTGAGTTGCTCAGTAAGAATCTTTGGCACCCAACGTGAGCAAAGTTTAAGAGATTTCAGTTTTTCGGTAACAATTTTATCAACTAGTGATCGTTAGATTTGGGGAAATTCCATAGCGAGAGCACTAATTGTAAACTTGCGGTTTTCCTGGATCTTGTGTTCAATCGCGTGAACAGTTCTGTAACCAAATATGAACTCCCACTTCGTTCTTCATCGTGCACTTCACTACGTCCTTCATTGAACTGTCAGACCCATCTTCTCACCATTGTATTACTCATCGCATTTTGTCCGTAAACATCGCAGATTTGCCGAGAAATTTCAATTGGTTTCACTTTCCTAGCACTCAGAAAACGAATCACAGATCTGATTTCACAAGCGGCGGGATTTTCAATCAACAGCGACATTGTAAACAAGCACAGTAAAGCGTACATGGCTGACAGCGATCTCACAATGGCTGACATTTCCTCTCCTTGAAACACCCCTTCAGCTGCCGAGGTGCGGGCGCTGCGGACCCTTAGCACTCGTGGTACCTCTGACGTTACTAGGGGAACCTCGGGCCGAACATTCGAGCCCCTCCCTGAATGGGAATTGTTCGGATTGGGTTGGACTCGAGGGGGCAGTATGTTCCCGACACCCACGAGGAATTGGGTACCTCTGGCCAGGCTACGGCCGCCCGGAGGGGGTAGAGGGTTACTCCATAAGTCCCGGATACTAGCCTGCAGAGCTAGTAGAAGGTGTGCTAGATCACCAGGCGGCCTCACAGAGGTTTTTCGGTAGTCTTCACTGCGGGTTTGACGCGCGTAAGTGGCGTGTCCACTTTCATCCCGTCTTGACGTTGTGCTCAGCGGGTCGACTTTTTAAGAAATCAGGTATTGCCTTATGGAAAGAGCACCGGAAAATCCATCGCTCCCGGGTAGAAGGAGGCCCGGGTCCTTGGTCCTACGGGTCCAGGACTAATGGGAGTAAAACCTCTGCACTTAACTCTCCTTGATACAGAGAGTCTACCGCGCATGTGCGGAACTGCGATCGCAGCGCTGCAGCGGAGATAAATTGAAACAGAACTTACTTTATGGACGCCCCTTGTATTTAAATAAAGCCTATTCAAATTTTTCCACAGAAATCAGTCACAGACAGAAACCTGGGACTCCTGGAACATTCAATGTTTTCAGTTTTACTTTCTCTATCACCTAAATAGTAGATAGGGGAGATATTGTATTCCATCTAAAATTTCCATACCGAGACTTCACGTAAATGCACTTTTTGAGGAGCTCAGAGGGAAAAGCAATTTTAGAACAGACACCGCGCGTTAGCGTGAACAGCATAACTCAAAAACTAAAAATCGGTCAAATAAAACAATAAAACCTAAAATATCTTTAAATGTAAAATAAGGATGAAAAGGAATTTTATCAATATTTCTATTTACACCTAAAGGATTAAATTTTGAATTAACCATCATCTATTATTTAAAAAACATAAAGGGGTAATGGAATTGAAGGTCTTCTAAGATTGCGACGGGAAAATTTTACTAGAAAATCTCCTGCCCAAACTACCCTTTCCATGGATAATGTTTAAAAAAATTTAATCTTTTTTCGAAAACTTTTGATTACAATACCATAACATATTGTGATGGCAAATGAGATGCATATTTAAATTTTCTGGCAACAACCTCCGACGTTCTCTTCACTCTGAATGATTTTTGTACAACTGGTAAACCGTAGGAGACAAAGTCTTTCTCCATAAAAAAAAAATACACTGCACATTTCTTTTGAATTTTCAAATTAATTTCTTCAACTAGAAAGTACTTATTCGTTTTTCTATGTCCTGGTAATGCAAAGAAAATAGCATTTAAAAACATTAACTTAGTGACCAATTCTTAAAAGTTTTAACTCGTTTAAAGCCGTAATCCCATATTTCTCTTTTACCTACAACGAAGTAGGCTATAAATTAATTTCTGCAAATGTATTTCCTAATTTATTTGAAGTAGATATAGAAATAAGCGTTGTCTTTTGTGTCTCTACCCCAACTGGGACACTGTCGTGAGGAAGGATGAGGCGAGAGAGGACAGAGAGCGGGCGACCCAAAGAGCTCCGACAGAGCAGAGGTAGGGTTACCACCATTTAGCAGTTTGAAATTCCCCGGCAGTCTAGCACAACTGGCATCCCACCTGCCGCGTTTTTGAAACAAGTCCACTAAGCCGGCTCGGATACCGGAGACCTTCCTAGCGGAGGAGGAAGTTTTACTCAAGAACATATCATCCTGCCATGCACCGCCGAGATTCCCACCCACACTTGCTACCTCGAAGGAAACCGCCAGATGAGAGATGATGTGAAATTTTAATGGAAGTGAAATGGAGGGACAGGAACTACAGGATGTGATTAAATTTCCCAGCATTCGCCCGGTGACCCGAAATATCCCATGGGTCAGGTAGGTGGGCCACGGGAAACGAACCCGGACCTCCGAAATGCGAGCCGCAAAAGAAACTCCTGAGCCATCCGTTCGGTATTCTAGATATGTTACAAAAGTCGTTCGACGATGTTCAGGCAGATATGTTATAAAGTGGCAGATTTACGTGACTGAAATGGAGGCCATATATGTATGTACTATATAGTACATAATTTTGAAGAGATAAAACAGCACATTTTTTTCCATTAATCTAGTACATTTCTTAAATTCCATCTCTTTCTTCTTCTTTGTCTTCTCAGTGAGTTTGGCTGTTCACACCTCCCGACGAATTTATAAGTGGATTCTCCTTCTACAAACCTCGAGAACAATTCCTGGTATACCTCTCGAGGCAGATAGCACTGTGCCTGTTTATTTGCGGTCAACGGACAAACTACGAGTGCTCTGTTCAAGCAGTGTACAGGGTACGTTTGTAAACGCGATCAAAACGCCACGAATCCCATGTGCATTGTTAAATACCCGGATTAATGCCTCTTGGATTGTATGAGAAAGTTATTTTTTCTATTATTTCTCTATATTATCTTAATGTCGATTTTATTTTGTGAATATCCTGGCTCTCTTTCCTTCTCTCACACACATACATTACATACAAAAGTAATTATTTATTATTCGGTTTCCTCGTTTACATAGCATTACATCAAGCAGGTGGAACATTTTCATTTCTGTATGTTGTTTTCCCCTTTTGATTTGATTATCCATGTTTCACTTCATATAATACATTTTATAGTTCTTTTCTACATCTTTATTTTCCAGATAACTTATGTCATAACCCAAATTTTTGAAATTTATTAATTTGGTTTCTAAGATTAGTTTAGGTCCAATTCCACATTGCCAATAAATGCAATTTCTTTTAAATGTTACAGTTATATAAATATTTCTGTTGTCTAAAGCTTATAAGTGCGTTAATATATTTAAGATATCTATCGCCTTAAATAATAACGTATTTGTTTTAGGTTTATTGTAAATTAAAGTTCCTTTTTATTTAAGAGCTTCTTCCATTCCATTATTATTCCATCAGTATAAAACAAATAGTAAAACAGCTAAAATTGTTCATCTTTGCCGATCTTCCTGGCCTTATTAAAAACAAAAATAGCAAAAATGATTGTTCCATAATATTAGTTCGTAACGTTTTCTATAACATTAGTAAGGGAAGCCTTTATTTTTGAAATTGATCCAAAACTCACCCTGTTCACTCTATGATGAGCTTTTTCAATTGTATAAGCTATGGACGTATTTCTAATTTCTCTTTTAATCTATTACCTGTCTTCAATGACGGATTTCGTTGGATTTCTCAAAATATAATGTAATGTTTACTGCAGGACTGTAAAACTTAGATTTCGTTGAATTAACATTTATGGTTAGGTATTTGTTTATGAATTCCGTGAGTTTGGGTGACGTGGTTATATGTGTATTTAAAATATTATTCCTACTAAAAGGGACATCACAGAGGGCTGACATTGTGACATGCAAGAAAGTTCCCGGTGATGCTCGACGATGAGGTTGAGAACCTCAAGACAGGAAGTGCAACATTTTAACGACCACATAAACGATGCATGGAATTTCTTTTTTCCCTTTTCCTTGAAACCTCGATATCACAGCAATCGGGAAATTGAGGCGAAAGCAGAGCGATGACATAATAATTCATCGCTGACGTCAGTAGTGACCCTGATGTACTGTTACGTCAGTGCAACGGCCACCTTGCTAAGAGGGTTCATGTCCCTTTGAAAATGCCAAGTATTTCGTCTGCCTACCATGGTTTGCATCCAAGGTTTTAGTCCTCTTCCAAATTAGGCAGCACCACGTCGTGATTATTTGATAAAATATTTCTGCAAATGTGTGTTAAATTCTATTCTCTAACTCCGCTTCAATTGTCTCTCACTCAGATCTAATGATTATTTGTTATGCATTTAAAACTCCCTCACAAAAGCCAATTTGATCTTATGCTTTGCTCTGGATCTTTGTGTTCTCCTTGTAACACTTGTAGTTTCTCTACTACTTACCTATATTAAATAAAAATATGCATTCCACCCAAAAATTGCATACATTTTACCCAAAACACGCTTTGGAATTTCGTGAATTAAAAGAAAGTATTTTTAGAAGTGTATGTGTTTACTTGTGTGAACAGCACAATTAAAAACTAAGTTAATTGAATACCAAACTTGGTAAGTTCAATATCTTTCAGGTATATCTTTTACGTATTAAAAGCGTCGTTATTTTTTATTTCCCCCCAAAATAGCTCTATTTTGGTTGAATATCATGTGTTTAAATTACTTGCGTAACCAATGACATTTAAATGTTGAATTTTCTGAAAACAGTCTCTGATGTCCTCCTAACATTAAATGCATTTTATTAATTACACACCATAACAGACAGACAAAATATTGCTACAAAACACAGATCTCATTATAGCATACATTACAGTTTTTTTAATTAAGCATTTCCGAATACTCGTATTTATTAATTTGCATTTTTCAGTATTTTGTCTTTTTCAATCGTGGTGCCGTTATTCTACTGTTTTATTGATGTTGTGGGTGCCATAAAGGCCAGCTATAGCGACCAGCTTTTGAGGTTGTGACTGTTGATTCGATTTTGTCTAACCTTATTGTACCTATAACGAAATGTGTACTGTAGCTGTTTCTGCAACTATTTTTCTATATACATGAAATATATAGAAAAATGAGCTTTCGTTAGAATAAGTTTGCAGACGCTAGAAGAAAACAAACACTTTTATTAGCAGAATGATCAGTAATGTATTTTTCTTTCTTCAGAATCTCCATGATTTTGCCGTCTGCTCAGAAGCATGATAGTGGAGTAAAACATTGCTTCACTTATATTATTATTTGGTGTTATATCTTTTAACGATTTCTTCATAAGTCAAGTTCTGACAAAGGTGGCAGTTTTAAACTGGAGTTGTTTATTCCAAACTAAGCCATGACAGTATTTCACCGATGTAGGTTATGCCATAGGTAACATCTGTTCTACCCCGAATAAGGACTAGAGTCAAAATACTTGCTAAAAACCTGTTTCAACCATATTTTGCAAGTGTATGGTGCCAAATTGCACACCTGGATCTACTTTTTATAGCTGAACAGTTGTAAACAAAGAAGATCTCTAAACGCTTCAAAATAACGGATACTGCTGCTACTGATGGTGATAACTTCAGAAACTGAAGCATATCCGGACTGCTGAGCCACAAGATGATCCACTTATTGACAAAGATCGTTCAATTTAAATAAATTCATTGTAAGCGAAAGTTTTTTCTATGTTATAGTATTGATTTGCTGAAGATATAACTTTGTAATACAGCTCGGACTGCGGGATGAATTAATTCTTATTGGTTCAGTTCCGTGGAACATTACTGTGTCACTATTTTTTCTTGTTAGCTTTTTTGGTGATTTTATGATCCTTGTGTGCACAGTATACTTATTGCAGCAATAAATTTGGAACATCATAACCGCATCATTGTCAACTTCTGATCACGGATTGTTAGTAACAGCAAGAAATTCTTATTGTGTGTTGATATTTGAGGAATTTCACCACTTTTCCTAATGAATTAGGCTGAAAACAGTTTGAAGCAGTCGAAAGTATATGGAATATTATCATTCCTCCAATGGAATATCTTATTTGTTTTGCACACACTAATAGACATCTGCAGGAAACGTTCTATGAATCAATTCTCTTGTCATTTTAGTTTGTTCATTTATTAGTTTAATAAATCGTGAATGAATAAATTAATCAATAAACAAAGCAGTATGCACTATAAGCGTTGCTTCTTTCCTTTTCCCTATTTTCGTTTCCGCAGATTGAACTATTTAGTTTAACATTGTCTATTCTCTGATATCCTTTTTGCATTTACAATTTCTTCAGAATATCTCTCAAGAGTTTTACTTAATTTACTTTCTTAATTTATGTTTTCAAATTATGTTTTATAAGAAAATTAACTGAATGTGTGAAATTCACTAGAAAACTACTAATGGAAAAAAAATAAATGTTATTTGGTTTAAATGTACTTAGTCTAACTCGTTTAATGAAAATCAAATATTTAATGGAAGCTACCATCTAAACATTTCCATTCTACTTTAGAACGGATTGGGTTCAGAAGAGTGAACAACCGAGATAACGTTCAGCTTTTTATAATGATCTGTTTTCCATACGCATTGCTTAGACTTTTATCTACATAAATTGGGTATTTTAACCTTCAAAGTTGAAGTTCAGAAATAAACAGAATTGCTGCAGCTTTTGGTATTAAAATCATACAGTCACAAGAAGAAAGTTCTCTCTGTATTTAACCTCAACATTTGAAATATCACGCACAGTACGTATAAAGTATTTTACAAAAGCAGCTAATGTGTTTTAATTTTTAGTGTTAATATGCAGACAAAGGGAAGGTAATGGTGAGGGCATCTCGTGCATACTGCACAAAGATCTATTGCGGCTAACACAAAGAGGAAGGGATGATTTGAAAGAAACCTTAATAAACTAAAGGGTCATAGCAGACAAGCCACAGAGACACAGAAGTTCCTAACACGTGCGTTAGTTGATCCATTGCTAGAGCCCCTGCACTGCTACCAGCATTCCGGGTCCGTCGTCCACCAGATCGCTCCTTACGTGAGAATAGCGGCCACACAACGCCCCGCTGCGTCGAATACAGTATTTGCAAAACGCAATATTGCCGTTTATCCACCACCGCCATACAAGTCTACTGCAAGCACACTTCAAGGATAAGAAGAGGAATAAAGGCAAATGATGGAAAGGCAATCGTTGTATTAAAGCAAGTACCGCAACATTCGCTTAAATGACAAGAAAAACCACTAAGAAATCCAAGTCAGAGTGTGTGGTCGTCGCGGATTGGATCCGCGGCCTCCCGAAAGCGAGTCGCCCTGTTAAGATTAGAATTACTATGGATGGGATTTGACACTGCGACCAGTCTTGAACTATTGTACCGGTTCCCCCAAGTGGGGCATCTCCGGGAGGAAGGATGAGGTGAGACAGAAGGCGGCCGTCCCAGGGAACCTGACAATGCAGAGGGCAGGGTCCCTACATTTTACTGAGATGGAAACCTCCGCGGTAGGACGTACCTACCGGAGGAGGATGTGAGGAACTCAGAGCATATCATCCTGCCATGCACCGTCGAGACACCCGCCGGGTGTCTTCTACCCTGCAAGAGACCACCACACCAGATGAATGAATGTCTGGTTTAACTCAAGCGGCACCGCAGGAGTTGACTGATGTTATAAGAAATGAAGATGGAGCACCAGTGAATGAGGTGGCGCGGGAAACCGGAGATCCCGGTGAAAACCTGCCCCAGAGACGATATGAAATGATAATGGAGATTAAATGGAGGGATAGGAAATTCGGGGGATGTAATTAACTACCACCTGGCGTTCCGAAAAAAAAAAAAAAAACGAAAAAACCCACGGGTCGGGTAGGTCGCCCACGGAAATCGAACCCGGATCTCCCGAATGCGGGCCATAGACGAACTTACCACGGTGACACCTCGCTTGTGTTAGGATATTGAAGAACACGTACTTTTTATTTTAGAAAGGGTTAGCTAGAAATTCTGACAGTTAATGTGTATTTGTTAATCAGAATTATAATTTTTCAGTGCAGAGTAAAGGGGAACGAAAAAGTAAATAAGCTTTGGGAAGTTGCTTCATTTAGTTATTCATGAGCTCGGTGACCAGCCTACGGTAACACGGTGGCTGTTGCAGGGTAAAAAGAATTTACGTAGAAATGGAGAAAAATGGAACGGATGTTTCCAGACGCAGCGCATCCTGATATTGTTGCTCGACTCTCTCGCTGTAATAACACTTCTCCAGAATCTTATTTCCTTCTACAATAAAGAAAATTTCCCTAGCGTGTATCATTCTATATTCTTGCAGTGTGATGTAAACTTTTACTTCTGTAGGAAAATAGGTTTATAAAACGATACACATTTTATCACATTTTATATTACGTTATCCTTCCTAGGTATTAGACACTGACTTTACTAAAACTCATATTGAGACTTACTTTGTCAAAAGTTGCCACTTGAGGATGATGATGCGTAACTAAAAATGTTGATGTTATTAAAGCTATATTGGTTAGATTAGAGATAGCCTATTATGTCCCATGAAGGACAAAGGCTTCCTACTTGGGGTAAAGTCTGTTTAGTTAACACGAGTGCAGTTCGGCCGCCTCTTTTGAGGAATCCTTATAATAGTTTTACAAGACCGGTCCTCCTTCTCTCAGACTCTTCTGCAAGGTTGCCACCTTTCTGGATACGTCATGGGTATCGTACGAGGTTTCGTCTAAATAATTTATATTATGTCAATTACTACAAAACGTCCTTAGTTTTGACAAATATATATCGCCAAGCTACAATTCTACTAGATTCCATAATAACCCTTATCTTATTCAAAGTGCGGTATTTGAAACCCAGCTCCTTTAGGAGGCCACGCAAAGTGCAGTGCCCACAAGGAAAATCACAAATTTCTTGCAAATGTGCAACCAGTTCATATAAGGTGGGCGCTCTCTCTTTTGCATAGATTCTATAAATTTCTCGGCGAATCAAATCGCATATGAAATTACCGAAACTTTAGAGAAACGATTCCTTTTGTTTTCACACTTGATCGGCATCTTTGGTATTCCTTTTGTTACAATTTTTCTTACTGTATTTCTGTGAATACCCAGAATTTATCAGGTTCATAGCATGACCCCTTACCAAGATTATTTTTCAGCACATATTTATATGTGTTCAAAACAAGCGCTTGAATTTTCTTAGAAAGAGTTCCCGTTATACCATTTTTTTTTAAATTTTTTGATGCTTCTCCAGTAACGAATTTCTGCACGTAATGAAACAGATCAACTGGAAGTTGGAACTTTGGCAACTGACACTCCACGTGGAGTAAACATGTGACTGTCGTTTCCAGAAAATCAGGTTTGCTATTGATCCTCAACGACAGTGTTCCATTTCTGAAGTGTGGAGATAGATTTATGACGGTCATTAGTGGGCGGGAGAGTGAGTTTCCTTTGTGAGGCAACTGCACTCGCGTTGACTGGACAGACTTTAACTGTATTGACTCCAACACGCTGAGCTATTCCGTATTGGATTTGTGTCGGTTTTTGTCATTTTCTCTTGTTCCTATTTGCACTTATTCACTCGCACTCGCCTACTTCTGCGTTTGCACTTGTATTTTGTCGTCCATAGATCTCCACTTCCTTCTGCCTCGAGCTGTTGTAGACCATTGCTGCCTTGGTTGTGCTGTATAGAAGTCCGTCCATCTGTCTTCCTCTGTGGCGTTTTCCTGTGCGCGGGGCCCAAACCGTGATCTTGTAGGTGCATTTGTCGTCTTCAACCTTGCGATGTGACCTCCTCATTTCCACTACATTTCTCAACTCTTAGCACTACATCAGTTAATGTCATTTGTAACAGTGCAGCATATTATAATAACCATGCTGAGTATGCATATATTCATCACAGTTTGTGTTTGTGAACGATAAAGGTTCATTAAAACTTCTTAGATAATTGTGTTTTAAGAATACTAATATTATAGCATTCTACCTACATAGATATTTATTATAACGAATTATGAACCAAATTCAAATTAACTGTAGACTGAAGCAGTCCATATAGGACACGACCAATAATTAATAATAATAATAATAATAATAATAATAATAATAATAATAATAATAATAATAATAATAATAATAATAATAATAATAATAATAATAATAATAATAATAATAATAATAATAATAATAATAATAATAATAATATTAATAATAATAATAATAATAATATTAATAATAATAATAATATTAATAATAATAATAATAATAATAATAATAATAATAATAATAATAATAATAATAATAATAATAATAATAATAATAATAATAATAATAATAATAATAATAATAATAATAATAATAATAATAATAATAATAATAATAATAATAATAATAATAATAATAATAATAATAAAAACCGTAGGGACAGTTAAGTTATAATTAAAGATAATATTCGACATATATAAATAATACAGCAATGTTTCCTACAGAAATGTTCTTGAACCTTCTCAGACAGGTGCACATAATTGCAACCACCCGGAAACTATTAGCTATTGTATGATTTAGCTTGAAGTTTACGACACCAGCTTGGCGGTACAAAGTTCTTTCATAGAATATGGTTCATGCTCCAAACAACAGACCGTAGGATTTTACCAGAAGTTGGGGAGACATGAGTACGCATAATTTCTCTCTCTGGTGGGAAAAGAGAAAACTAGAAGAAAAAACGTCCAAACTAATAAATTTGAAAGCTTATCAGAAGAGGGGATAAAAATCAACCAATGTCAAACTAATAACGCATCACGTGAGTTTTCAAATTTCAAAAAAGTAGCAAGCGTGGGAGAGAAATTCATCATGGCAGAACTTTGATAGTAGACGATAGAACACTCTGAAAACTACACAGCAAGGAACTCGACGTATCTGACATCAGTGAATCTTCAAACAGTTACATTTATTCGCGTGTGAGAAGTAAAATACATTACACTCTGCACTGTTCACACCGAGGAACACGAAGTACGAGAACTCCGTCTGGGCGCAAGAAACTATACATATTTCGGACAATTAAATTGATTCGCGCGCGAGACATTAGTGTATCTTCTAACACATTTATTCGCGTGAGAGAAATAAGCTACGATACATGACTCTACAGACACGGGACACAGCAGCATGCATCACGCTTCTACACGAGTAGCAACGTCACAGGTGGTGAGCTCAACGAGAGATTAAGGAACACAATAAACTGATATGTCAGTCAGGTATTTCTGTCGGAACTACACTACCAGTTAGGACGCACCCAAAGCTGAATCCAGCTAAGAGAACCCATGCTGAGATACCCTACAGAAATCTCCGACCAAGTTTAATTTCCCCCAATCCTTAATCCTCGCCCGTTACAAAACCCATCATCGTGAGGCGCTGAGAAAAGAGGAGAACTCAGCAAGAGTTCACCGGCTAAACCGCCTCAATACCAAACCAAAAATGCGCTTGACATTCAATTATATAAATTAATGAACGTCTAGTGGTTCAATTAACATTAGTTCAATATCTGAAACGAATAAAAATTCTACTTTACCCTACGTATTTGTGTGCCAAATTCCGAGACAGAGGCTTTCAGGAATTCATATTATTAAGAACGTGTCTTACTTATAACAAAATTTTGATTAAATTCAACAACTTTGGTTTTTCCCCACAGTTACTCTGAATTTAAAATGCAGCTTTATAAACCTCTTATTTAATTTCTCAGTATTTATAGTAATGTTTGTGCTTGTTCTTGTTTATTTTATGTTACGTGTGTATTTTGAGCACTTTTGTCTTTTCTTTTCTTTCTGTAATTGGTGTTTATGTCCTGCTGAAAGCAATAAATGAATAAATTATGCATAACTAACAGTAGATTAGTATAGATTAAGCTATTTATGGAAACATTTCCCTCTATATTTGGACAATTTTGTTGTCCTATTACAATGTTACTGTTTATTATAATTATCTATCAAATCTATTTAAAAATCAGTGGTTTACACACAAATAAATACACTAATAATTACTTTAGAACATAAGTTGCTGTTACTGAACCATGCAATAATATACAATCTTATTGTCGCCCAGAGGAATTAGGGAGATAGCACTTTAACTTTAGATATTCACTTTAACTTATTATTCCAGCTGAGTACTTGAATTAGTGTGGATATGAATGTGCGAAAGGAATCCATCACATAACGCATACAAAAGTGTATGTAGTCTTTTTGAAGAAGAAAAACTACTAACAAAAGCATTTATTCGGGAATACGACTTCCTCGAAATAAAGAACGAGGTTGCTAGAGGGTACTTTTTAAATTATTAAATTCATAAAGAATAGATTGTGAATCTCTGTTAAGTATGGCGGTCAACGATCTAAATATAGAATTACCTGCTGAGAGCAAAGGAGTGAAAGGCAAATTCATGTTACAGCTAGAAACACAGAATTAATCTCAAATATTTAGATGTCAGTCTGTACCGTCTGAAGTTTTGCAGTGAAGTCATGAACAGAAAGCATTTTATTCGATGGCTATTCTCTGTAATCTAACTCAAACTACGAGGGCTGTTCAATAAAGAATGATCATATTTTTTTTTTGTTACAACATACCTTTACTCATCCTCATAATTTTGATGGTCCTTCTCAAAATAGTCTCCCCTGAATGCGATGTACTTGTCCCAGCGTTTCTGCCAGTCTTCAAAGACATGCTGGAAACCATTTTTGAGAGATCCTTCAAAATCGCCTCCGCAGCCTTCACCACTGCTTCTGATGATGGATAACGCCTCCCACAAAGACGTTTCTTCAAGTTAGGGAATAGAAAAAAGTCACATGGGGCTAAATCCGGATTATAGGGAGGGATGCACTTCACGTTGATTTTTGCAAGATATTCAGCAACAACATTGGCAATATGCGGCAGCGCATTATTGTGGTGCGGCATCCAGCCTGCTTCACAGAAATGTGGTCTTTTGCGCCTGATATGGACTTGCAATGTTTTCAGGACTGATGTGTGTGCAGGTACAACATGCTGATAAACCATTCCATGAATATCAAAGAATGAGATGACCATAGCTTTCCCAGCAGAAGCAACCACTTTTGCTGTTTTGGGGGTTGGTTATGAAGGAGATTTCCACACTGAGCTTTGCTATTTGCTCTCAGGATCAAAATGATGTAGCCATGTTTCATCTGCAGTGATTACGTTTGCAAGCGACTCCGGATCTTCCTCTAACATCAACTTTAACTGCATGTTACCTGCATTGCAGCAGTAGGCGATGCAGAATGTGTCTGAACTTTCCTGGTTCTCACAGGCGGGAACCAGGAGTACCAACAATGAAATTACTACGGTGTTTTTTTCACATTAAGCTAACAAAATATAATAAGATTGAATTTTAGTGCGAAAAATTATGACCGTAAAAAAGTGATGATCATTCTTTATTGAACAGCCCTCGTACAATGTTAAATTTCGTAGATCTTGTCCTTTCATAAAATGATTATTGTTGTATCGTTGCACTTTTGTTTCTGCAGACTTGCAGAACGACAAAACACCACGTTTTACCACGACGGGGATCTTGTGCAGAATGACGCCAAACTAAATGAATGTTATGGATTTTCTGCTCACGATGTTTCTAGAACATCTAAATTATTTCCATCCTATTGGTCCACGTCACAAAATTACGTAATTATATTATTGTAATAACCAGTAATAACACTATTATATTAGCAGTATCATTCTGTGGCCTACTAAGTTTTACATTTCCTATTTTATATAAATCACGTTTTCCAGAAAATTCCAGAACAAATTCCCAAATATTTGAAAAATATAAAATAACCGTCACAATATATGTTATAATAATTTGTAACACTTTTTATCCTCTTACTTTTCTATTCTACACTCTGAGGCAAAAGAAAACCAGACAGCATAAATCCATTTGTCACCTTAGCAGGGCTAAAGAGAAAGCAGCGTTGCAATAATGATTACTTCTATAGAGGTTAAGTTAAATGAACTGTGAATGACAATGTGAGGTAGAATCAAAGCACACCATTTTATTAAATTATGGTAGCGAAAATACCTGGAAGATAAATGCAGCTGTGAATGAATACAAGATTATGATATAAATGAACCTTGGATACTTGTCTCTGTTTTTCACAGCATATACCGTACGATAAAACTTTAAAAAGTTACACAGATTCGTTAATTGTAATCAATCAAACGCAACAAACAAGAAAAAGAGACTATTAACGAGTTTGAAGCACGCTTTAACGTACGCCCAATAATGCTCACTCATCCTATAAACACAATTTTGTTTATTACATTAGTTCTGATGAGCCAATATGCATGAGCCATTCAAAATTAGCAGACCATGCCCTCAGCGCATGGCTCGAGCTTCGAAACCATAGAGATATGCTGTCGGGTAATTAGCGAAAAGGTAGATGCGCAATATACCCTGTTGTTGGTTTAACAGGAAGTACGCAAATGGATGCTTTCAGACCACCATGCTATGACTAACAGTGCATTGACGTCATTTCCGTTGACCCTGTCAAAATTTCAGGTCGTATCAGGTGTACCACACTGATGACCTGGATCCATCAATTCTCTTGTTCACTCATCATTTACTCTTGACGCGTATGAGGAAAACTAAATCCTGGAAAACCAGTATCCAATGGAAACATGTTTGTGATATAATTACTGACTGCATAAGCCAGGCTTGAACTTGAGATCTGCAATACAGAACTCGAGAAGGTGGAGCTGTCTCGATTGATAATAACCAAGAAAATAATATACACAGTTAAAAGCATTTATACATAATAAAGCATTTTCTATAAGCAATAGAAGGAAGACATGAAACATCCTGGAGGAAAATGGCTACAAGAATACTGGCGAAAGTAATTGAACATTGATTTGAAATTCAGCTTAGTATTAAATAAATAATCAATCATTAAATGCACTACAATTGCAGCCTTTCTTTAACCATTATAATTTATTTTCTTATGCATTCTACAAATTATTAATATAGAAGATTGTATTTAAGTTGTATTTATTTCGTCCTGCTATTCAATATTGGCAGAAATTGTTTCAGCACATTTTTCTTGTAGGTATACGTATATAAATATGTTAAGAGAACTTTAATATATAATTTTAGAAAGAATATGACTATATTGTGGCTTTGATATTGTCTACTTTTTGGATTAATCTCGCAAAAATCAACAGAAACGTAACTAGGATATTTTGTATAGTAATTGCTAATGGATTATGTCGGTAGCAGACAATGTTCAAGGAGTTTGTGCTAGTTTAAAATAATACAAATAAGCAGTAGAGTAATACATGAAACGTTACATATTTAAGTAGAAGTACACAAGAATAGTGTGAAGTAATTTCATGTTGCAAAGTGGTCACCCCGAAATTAATTTTTACATTTGTAGATATTACCATAATCAAGCGGACTCTGATTGGATTGTCAAGGTCAGTGATGGTTTGTTTTCCTATCAGTAGCGGTCTATGCTGGCTCCCACCTCACCAAAGTGCAGATTTGCATTATCGTAAGCAATTACTAAGATCGGTTCTGGCGAATTTCGCAAACAAAGCATACAACACTAATGCATATTGACTGATGTGCCAACTATAACTTGATTAGCAATAACATTAACGCTGTAATAAACATTCGTTCAGTTTTGCATGTCTTTGACAGTGTCTCCAGGAAAGCACTGAAAATTCTGTTCTACTGAGCTGATTGTGACTTTAATTCAGGTTCGAAAACCTGAACTACATTTCATCTGCCATAATTATTGTTGCTCTTCTTGCTGAAAGCGTGAGAATAATGGTATTGTTTTTCATTTTCTCAGCTTTTTCAGTTCATCAGATAACTGCGGCGAAACTGCTTTTGAAGACCATTAGTTATAATACAATGTACGAATGCACTGAATATATTTTACTTCACAAGAAAAATAATGAAAACAATGGCGTTTTCAGTGAAGCCCTTGTACGATCTCTGTAAACAATAGCACAGCTTCCAAGAAAACATTTAGATCACGAGGAAATGCCACGGTCTACTTTCTATCTGCCCACAACAAGAAGGCAGGTGGGGCATGAAGGGGGAGAGGAATTTAACTGTTAATCTGCTCTGGTAGTGGTTTTGTTTACTACGAAATGAAAGTATGAGAGTGCTAATGAGTCACCCATACTGGGAGATGTAATGCTCGTTTCAGTAACTGCAGTGATAGGTATTATGCACGAGTTATGCGACAGCACTGTGTATTTTACATGAACCTAACATTCTTATCATATCCGGAAGGCGAGTATAAAAACAGCAAAAGTGATTGTTACACAGTTCTCTGCCTTGCCTCTTGTGGTGGGCAGACAGTTCATAGTCACAAACATTTTCTCGAGACAGTTTATAAACTTGTTTTGGCGTGCATTCACATTAAATTTTCGTCTTTATTGAAGGATATTTCATTTAAGACAACGGAATTTGACTGATTCCCTGCGTCAGTTTCAGTGATTTGCAGATCTAAAGGAAACTTTAATAAATGAGTCAAACTTGCACAGGCTTTTCAATGGATCACAGTGATGCATAGCATATTTTTAAATATGTATCTCTTTGGATAAGTGTGCCGCAATTTTTGGGCGCTCATTTATATGACTAAGATATAAAATAAATTAAAGAAATCTCCCAAAAACCAGGGTTTTGAGTACAAAGCAAAAGGTAAGAGACTCAAGAACAGCATGGAAGAGATGGATAATGTAAAGAACGACTGACCATGGCGCGCTAAGGATGTATTATATAAACGATCCCAACAGCTGTAGAGCTACTGAAAGTAACCATATACTTTTTCAGGTATAAACTATATCCGGGATAATAGGTCGTTTGTATGAAAGTGGGTATTTAGTACGTAACTTCGGGTAAATATTATGAATAAAGACCGTAAAATTATCAGCTTTACATTCTCTTTATATGCTGAGTATGATTAAATGCTCGGTTAAAGTTCATTTTGAAAAGAAGCGTAGAATTTGAGGGCTGTATAGTGCTCATTAAAAATATATTCAGTTACACAAGGGAGAGTCAAATGAAAACCTGAAATATTATTTTAAATTTAATTTATTGAACAAAAGTGAATTGAATCATTTTTCGACAAAGTCTCTGTGCTGTTCAAACATGCACTGATTCCTATGGGGAAAATCTTGTGGTCATGTGCGCAGGCTCTCGTACACTGCCTGGCGTACCTCTTCATTTTTTTTTTTAGATCTGGCTTCTTCACCAATGCTGGTTTTAGGAGTCACTTGGGTTCCCTCAGAGCGAGGGAGCCGAAGCATATTGACCTGAAAGATGAGATCAGGGTTGGAGGTTCAGCCCAACGCCTGGAATGAATGATGGAGCAATTGGTGGAATGATGATGAGGGAAACCGGAGGACCCGGAGGAAACGCACCCCAGCGCCATGTTGTCCACCACAAATCCCACTTTGCGGTTGCCTAGAATCCAACCCGGTCCGCCTAGGTAACAGCCAAGCGGTCTAACTACTCAGCCATGGCGCGGCCACCTCTTCATCAAAACGAAATTTATTTCCTACCGTCGTATGGCTTCCTATAGAGCGGTTCAAACATGTGGTAATCACTCAAGGTGAGGTCTGATGAATATGGTGGAAATGCTCAAATTAGCTACCGCGACACTTACCTTGCAGACACTTTACGAAACTTAAGCATGTTAGCAATAATGTCATGTGATGAGGTCTGTCTAATGTTCAGACTTGCCGCTATTTTTTCTACCGTCACACGACGATTTACAATGAGAATGGTTTCAACTGCTTTAAGAGATCTAGTATCACAACACGGCGTGCCTGACCTGTGCGCGGTCAACTGATTTCTGAATTTTCTACACTACCCGTAGGTTCATTTTATAAATAGACTGACGTCACAGCTGATATGTTAGCAGTAAAGCGGGACCAGCTCCTATCACATAATTTTCTCCACACGGTAAAGATACTTTGTGTCTGAACGGCTAAAGTTGGCATGAAACAATTCCTAATTGATGGAAGGATGCGCTCGCTGGGGTTAAGTTCGTTGACACCACCCTTCCATCTGTATGGCGTGTTCCGATCTCAATTTTTTAAACACGTTGAGTCCATGTTATCTTTGGTGTCACAACATTTCCCATTATCCGCACCACTGAAGATGTCCATCGCAGTTCAGATGAAGCGTCTAGAATATCTATGTACAATAGTCTGTCCGCCTCGGTAGCGTGGTGGTAGCATGTCTGCCTCACGTTCAGGAGGTCCCGAGTTCGAATCTCAGTCAGGGTGAGTTACTTGGATAAGGTTTTTTCCTGGATTTTCCCTTATCCTGAAAGACGAATGTCGGGTAAATGACGAATGTCATTTCACCCATTCCATTCATCGCCCGATATGTCTTAGCGTTGGAGGACGTAAATTAAAAAAAAAAAAAAAAAAAAAAACAGTAGACTTAGACATAATATTGCGTAAATAACTTCTAGTTACATTTCGTTTGTCCTTTGGGATGCAGTTCATTATCAGTTTGGGTAATCGATCATTCTCTGTGTGTTACTTCAGTTGTTTCTAGCTCAGTTAATTTAAATATATTTAGTTCCCTCTTTATAGCTTGATTTACTTTTTTGTTTTCCCCAATATTTAGTTCCACTTTTTTGTAACCCCGAGTTGTAAAGCAGCATTGGTACTGCCATTACTTTGTAAATTTTAACTTAATTTTCTTTCTAGTAATTTTTGGGATCTCTTAATAACGCCGCATACGTAACTGAATCTATTCATTTTGTTTAGAATATAGGAAATAATTGGAGCCGAGATAATTAAAGCAATGCTCTGCTCTTAATTGTTATTCAGTGGTTCAATATTCATATCATTAAGAAACACACCTCAAAGGTATCAATTCCTTGTTTGCTTAGGAATAGACTGAAAATCTGAAAAGAATCTAAGAGCTTTCTAGCGTAAAGTAGAGAGTGCAGTTAAAATGTTAAGAACAGAGTAAAGGAAAGGGACATTAGACCCGACAGTGCAACATGCTCAGCTACGGAAATGGAAACGGGAAGGTCACGTATTCAGTCTTTATCGCACTTGGTGATATGTGGGATCCAAGGTTTAGAAAAAGGAACAGAGGACGTCCGCACCACAGGTGGTCGGTAATGTTCCCTGGAAATAAGAAGCGGCGCATTGTCTCTTGAAATGAACACGCTTAAGAGAAGCCAAAGTGGTGTTCGACATTAAAGTATCCAAACTATCTCGGGTCACGCAACCTAGCAGAAAATATTTCATTTCTGTGACTTTAATGTTTTGCCTGAAACCGCTAAGCTCCTCCTTTAATATACCTACTCCTGTGTCTGTGTATGTTTTACAACATGCTCTTGAAACTGAAGAATTTTTAACTATAATTTTATTTAGAAACAAAAATTATAACATACATTTGACTACAAAAATATATTTAAACGTATAGCTGACTTTTATATTTATTATTGAGATGGATATAAGGTTTATAACGCAGGAGAAAACTTCACACACCGCGATCTTTATAGATCCACTGCTGTAACCACACTGAATAGAAAATGGTAGCTCAGTCGGTAGAGCACCTGCCTGCCGTGCGAGGGGTCCAGGGTTCGATTCCCGGCTGCGATTGGGTAGTTTTCTCCAACCAAGATGATTCTTCCCCAGAGTCTGGAAATATGAATAAGCGTGAATTTGTGCGTGATCTAATGATTAATAAAGAAAAATTCAAACTTACCAGCCACTCAACGTCTACGAAATACTTACCAGCCACTCAACGTCTACGAAATAATACCATCGCAACATGTTCCAAAGGAGAACGGCCGCCGATAGGACCATTACAGTCAAATGCGGGATATAAAAGGATCAATAAAATAAAATAAGAAAGGATCACAGGTGGCTTTATGCCGCGTACTGACAGGCCACAGAAACGGGAGGAAGTCCTAACAGTTCCTGACTAGAAGTCACATCCTACTACTGCAGCTGTCCAGATGAATCCCTTTACGACCAGCCCTGAAGTGTCCACGGGGAATTGTTCTTGGTGCAACTACGTCCGACGCCTTCCGACCATCATTTATAATTCTTCATCTTAGTTTTACTACTTGCAAGTAATTTGAACGTAAATGGTTTATTTGTGTCTAAGTAGTGGTATAGGGTTTTCAAAGAGGGAACCTTTAGCTCACTGCTACTCAAGTGAGATCTAATGTGTCTACCACAGGAAGCTATTGACCCCAGAGATGCGCGCAAATTTTCCTCATTAGAAGACCCGTCCTATTACTAGAGTTGCCAGGGAAACGAGCTTTCCTGGAAAAGTAGGTACCATTTGTGCATCACAGCTTAACGCCGCGCAATCTAAAAGTTCACCTTCCAGATCAACAGTGCATCGTGAAAATAAGACTTGTTTTGATTATTTTTAGTAATTTCGCAGTTTTAAGGATTTGATGTAGAAAGTTTCAAAGTTCCTGGAAATTATAGACGTGAAGGGTTTGTCTCTTAATGATCAATCACGGTGATATATTTCTACATAGGCCTTTAAAATTTTGAGTATACACTATTTATTTTCTAAGCGAACAAAAGCGCAAATTTTGAGTTTGAAGGTGTTATAAGAGGGTAAATGGTAGTGGAATTATTTACGGAGCAGAAAACTTTATACAAAGAGATTAAAGTATGGAAAATCATCATAACGCAGTGTGACATCGAAATTATCAGAGGCATAATTTTGTATGTTAATATCAACGTATAATAGGACAATAAGTTAGGCAGTATAGCATTTTCACTTGAAGTTCTTAGCATAGCACAGGTTCTACTGAATTCAGGTGACCACAAAAGCCCACACTTAAAGGTAAGGTCAAGTTGTTGCTAAAACATAGGAGTTCCGAACATTAGGGAAGCAATGACATTTTCGGAATTTTTACATGGCACATGTAACATTAACTTGGTAGTTTAAGAGTTGGCAATATGTGTAGAAACGTTGGTGGAAGTTATGCTTGTAGGTGGGACTTAAGTAGAGTGTTTATAAATTTGTGCCTTTCCCGCCGAGCCTTTCGTGTGTCGTCAAGTACTTAGGATTTTAAAGCTGAGTAGATTTAGGGGTAATTTACACTTAAAATTTCTACATCTAGCGTCAATATACAGTTCATATTGTTATTAAAAAGCAGTTATTAATAAATATTAAATTCGGGATATGTCAGGAGTTAGGAGATACAGTAATTCAGTAGCTACAATTTCGAGAGATACGATTCATAAACGAAATAATTCAAGCTCAACAATCGGCAACTTATCGTACTTCAAATAGAATGTTGTCAGCCTCCATTATATTTATTATCAGCTAAACTGGTGTTAAAATACGACCTGAAGCTTTCCTGGCGAGAATATGTTCAAGTTCCTCTCGGGAAGCAAACATGCTGAAAAGACGATTAGAAATCGACGTTTCGGGAGCGTACATCTCTCCCATCATCAGGATATTTATTAAATGTTAGTTAGTTAGTTACTAACACTCCCCACATGGCAACCTTGGCCTTCGGGGTAACCTCACCCCACCAAGTGATGACCGGACCCATTTCTCAGGTGGAGGCACCCAGAGGGCGGTGTCCATTACCTCCGATGATAGGGTGATAGTGAAGATGGCGGTGAGGTGAGAGGACCTACAGTTTTTACCGTGGACTCCGAACCACGTTGGGCATAGGGGATACTTCACGTGTGCTAGACAGAGGTGAAGGCGTGGATAGGGCCGACTTAAAATCGCCAACCCCAGAGCCGGGAATCGAACTCGGGACCCTTAGAACGGGAGCCGCGAACGAAACCACCGCGCTACCCCGGCGCCCTATTTATTAAATGTTATCGCCACAAATGAATCACTGGATATAACGCAAATATATACGAAGACAAAACACTGCCAGTATTCCCATTACTGAACAAAAGATTGTTTTCAGTAAATTAAATGCCAGTTAGGAGATGGCCTGAGTATAGAAATTTAATTAGGTCAAAGAAACGTAACTACTTAACTTGATTATCAAGCTGTATAGATCTGTGCTCTTTAATGCGACGGATTTCCACTTTTAATGCCGATTTCCAAGAAGAGCTGAACTGAAATCCAGCATCACGGTTAAGCGCGCTCCTCTAAGAGGAAATGGCCAAAGACTCCTTAACTCTTCGCTCCCAGTAATTGCTACATATTGCCAAGATGGTCGTCTCCCGAAAGTTGGCTCTATGGTCGTTATCAAAACAATGCTCTGCCCGTCGAGACTTCTCAGGTTGCATTAAACGAATGCTCCGCTCATGTTCGTTTATTCTGGTAGCGATGGTCCTTCCGGTTTGTCCTATATGCAGTGTTCCAACATTCACAGGGAATGCGGTACACTCCCGGAACTTGGAAGTCCAGTTTGTCTTTCACTGGTCTCAACAGCTGTTTAATCTTCGGAGGTGGCTACGAGAATACAGCGTGCATCCCATTTACCGGCAACCAATCCGACAGAATCAGCAGAATCCTCGCCAAATGTATCAGGACCACCCACAAGCCACTTCCGAAGATTAAACATCTGTTGAGACCAATGAAAGACAAACTGGACTTCCAAGACTTATAAGAAAATCGTTTACTGAAAAATATTGATAATTAAAGTTACAAATATTTTATGATAATAATGCCAAACTAACAAAATAAGATGTATAATACGATATAAGGTAATCAAATGACTAAGGAACTGAATCTAATAATAGAATATGAAAGTAACGTTCGTAGCCTCTCGTGAAAGAAAATATCCAATGTTACAAATAGTATTAAGAACGCATAGTGTTTATATATTTAAGATGCACCATGTAGAGGAGATAAATCATTCTAAAGGGATTCTAACATAACAGAATAAAATAGGTAAACAGAAATTCTATAGGTTAATACCAAAGTGACTTTTTTAAGTTATATGTTTGCGCTAAAAAAAGCAAGTCAGTATATATATATATATTTATATGAAATTTAATAAAGGAAGATAAAAGATTATGCAAATTATCCCAGGAATATCAATCTACAGGAAAAATAAATTGTTGGTCCTAGAAAACTGCAGGAAAATGCTGACTCAGGCAGTACCATTCTGAAGGATAACGACATTATGGTGGTGTTCTATAGCACAAATGTCATTATTTTTTGTCCATTATTAACACATATTTTCACTCACATCACTTCTACACTATCAGTAAACCAAAGTTTCGGAAAGCTTGATGCGTACCAATTAGGCCCAATTAGGCGAAAATTTGCCTGAAAAGGAGAGTTGAAATACTATCGAAACACTGAATTTTATTTACATCATCTTTCAGACAATGCCTAGTCATAAAGTACCCTATTAATATACTTTTAAAATTGTTTTGAGTACATTTATGATTTGTTTAAAATATTTTAGGTTACATACATTCAGGATGTGAAGCTTTCAGGTAAGGGTTTTGGAGAGACTGATTTCAAGCGCGTTTGTAGCATGTGACTGACGAAATTTTCTGTTATTTATAAATAAATTCAGTGCAAAGTTCTCATTTTCAAATTGTTTAGACTACTCTTGAATTAGAGTACCTTGTAAACACAATGTCGGTTCCTTATCTTTGATACGTCTATTAGTGGTGGACTTCAAGGCAAGTTGGCAACATGTCAATGTCACAAATCAAATGGAGAGTTTAAGAGATAGGAAAGGAGACACAGAAAAGAGTGAGGAACTAAAAATAGTTGCGATATCATAGCGATAATTCCGTCCGCTGCACTTTAGACTTAGATCTTCACTCGGTATTATAAAACCCACGAATAATATGTCGATATTTTGAAATATATTCAGGGCGTAATACTTTTAAATTGGTAGTTGAACTGCAGTTACTTACATGTAGTGATTGTGCTGATCCTCTGTTTAACCGCTCGTTTTCGGTAACGAGAAGGGCTGGGGAGGGACCGCCACTTCAGCTCTTTAAGTAGGTATCGTTTGTGCCTGATTTTTGTACGTTGAACACTGAACACCAAATAGCCTTCTTGGGTTAGTTGCGCATTCGTTTCATTAAAAAGACAAAAATGTATCGCCCTTCACCAGAAGGCTAAAAACTACAAATTTTTACACTCCTGCGTGCATTAAGACTTCATATCTATTAATATTAATTATGTGCAAAGAAAAATAAATACTCTGTTAGCAATAATAAGGAATTCTCGTGGAAAATTAATATAAAAATACCTAAAGAAATGAGAGTAAATAGCAAGAAAACAATGTGACAATAATGAGGATATTGACACCCTTAAGGAATTTAATAATATAATTGATAACGATGATGGAGACTGTGAACTGTGTAGTGTTTAACGCCCGCTTTTACTACATACGGCACCGCAGGCGGTGACACTGATGATACATGAGATGAAGATGGAGAATAGGTGGAATGAGATGGCGGGGGAAACCGGAGGTCCCGGAGAAAACCCGCCCCAACGCCGTGTTGTCCACCACAAATCTCACTTTGCGGTCGCCTGGAATCGAATCCGGGCCGCCTTGGTGAGAGCCAAGCGGTCTAACCACTGAGCCACGGCGTGGCCATAATGATGATGGAGACCTTGAATATGATGAAAAACAGAGTAAAGAAAACAAATAGTGCTTTTATCGTAAACATTCATTTTGAAAATCTAACGTTAGGTATATAATAGTACTAAAATTAAAATTCTCAATAGTAATATGAAATTAGTCTTATTATAACATATTGTTAATTCAAATTACATATATTTTTCAACATATTTTAAGAATTGTGAGAATTCAGATGGCCAAAAGCAGTTTCAAATTTAGAATGATAGAGAGTAATAACTTAAAAGAAGTGCAATTGGATAGGACACACTAAGAATAGAAAATAAACAAATGGAAAGGATGTCTTTGGATTGGAAACCCCAGAGTAGTAAAGGAAGGGAAATACTAAGGAACAGTTTTCCAACAAAATTGCTAATTAAAGGATATATGGAATGAAGTAAAGAAGAGAAATGGGATTTGATTGAAATACCGCGAATGTCCTATGCTCCTCGTAAGGAAAATAGGAGAGTGGTATACTACAGTGCTATCTATATAAACCCGAACCATTTCAATGAGCCTTAATTTCCCTTTGAAAGCTCATATAATGTAGAAATTTGTTTTAATGATCTCAGTGGCTCTGGAAGAATTGACAACACTGACAATTGTTGACAGTTGACAGTCTTCGTCTTTAATTTTCTTTGATACGACTGTAGGCACTGAAGTTTATATAGATATCTTCAACACATTTGTGGAGCAGCTGGATGAAATCGAATTGAGAGAAGGTTACTTCCAGCAAGATGGAGCAACGTGCCATACATCTAATGACACCATGGAACTTGTAACCAGTTTCTTTGATAATCGAATAGTCTCAAAAGGTATGTGGTCCCCAGATCACCTGACCTAACCTCACCGGATTTTTTCTTGTGGGGGTATCTAAAAAATAGAGTATGCACGAATAGGCCACGGGCAATTGATGTCCTCAAGGAATCCATTCGAACCGAAATAAATAACATTGGCGGGGATACTCTCCGTAAAACTTCAGAGCATATGATGAGACGAGTGCAAACATGTATAGATGCCGGTGGAGGACACTTCCAACATTTTCTCTGATGTGTAATGTAATTTCCCAATTGTGTATTATATTCCCCCAAAGTTGTACGTGTGTCCTATTATTGGTTCAAAAGTTGCAATTGATCTTTGGAAACGAAAAACATAGTTTTGGATTTGGTTTTAAAAGTTCAGAAATGTTAAAGAACACTAAAGTGACTCTAAGTCGTGAAAAATGTTCTAAATTCTAAATGTCAGTACATTTTAAAAACATTTCAAAGTTCTGTGATAGTCGACCTCATGATTGTTTTATTTCGAAATTAGTCTTGTCCAGTAAACAATACCGTTCATTTCGATGTGATATACAACCTTCTTCCACAAAAACTATTAGAAACGCAAGTTGTGAATCTGTAAAATGCTGAGAGGATCCGCAGATTTGCTTGCGGCTACCGCTGGTCCATAATCTATTATGGGCGATTGCCGATAACAGATCGCAGAAAAGTGCTTCTTAAATATAAATATTATAAGACTCTAAAGCACAACATACTCGAATATTAGAACTAAACAAACTTTTATCAGCTTTACTCCGCCCACAAGTTCCTACGTTATAATCCAGGGCGTTTTCCCTATGTAGAAGCTACCTTTTTCGCACAGCCGCATACTATGGAGTCCTATACACTACTAAATATTAAGCTTCTTATTCTCATCTGAAACACAGCTGTTACTCTGAGACGTGCTAAATTCTAAGAATTCTTTTGCTAATTTTCAAGTGACGTCCGTGAATTCCAATTATTTGAACCTTGAGCTAATGGAGTCAGTATTGACTGATTTTATCCTTAGCTAATCTGTTTTATAACTAATTTATTTTCCTCAACATCTAAATTGTTTGGCTAATGACTTCTTATTCTTCTACAAAAATGCAACTCATTTTGTTACGCCATGCACTAACAACATTTGGAAATTATTATTTTTTTGCCATTATTTATTTATCGGTCTATTGTTTCTTTATAAAATTATTTAACTTAGTCAATAAAAATGTCAGGTTTGAGAATGTGCCGCCTCCCAAACTCTGTTAACTCTGTTGAAGTCATGTAAATGTGTAAACATTTATGGTAAAATGTGAAAAGAATGTTTTATGTGAATGGTAAAGTATGTTATGGAATATTTATAAACTTTGTTTCAGAAATACACTTCATGATAGCTTATGTTTTAGTTTTGCGAACTACACTTTCCAGTCTTCTGTTGTCTAAAGAGCACTTTAGAAAGCATCTCATTTCAAAAATAGTCGCGTTGGTGGTCTTAGGTGATTCAGCGTGTGGGTGGATCTTATAGTGAACAGAACAAGTGAAATACAAGTTTTGTTATACTTCTTCCAGACTTCTCAAACACTGTATATGCATTCCTAAAAATATTCCTTTCCTTCAGTTTCATGACGCAAATTGACTATGCTCCGTTGCTCTTGTCATGCAAATAGTTTAACCGGATTTGAAGCGAGCGCATCCGGATGAGCGCAGTACAAAGCGCTTACATTCCCGTTCCAGTAACTCTAGGAGCCAAGCTCAGGTTGCATTACCAGGATAAGATGACTGTTATGTCTGGCAAAGCATAAAGCAAGCTTAAAACAAGTTTTCCCTTTGCACTGCATAGGTCGCTCCATGAACTAAGAAAGTCTTCTCCCTTTCTTCTGGAATTCACTGAATGCACTTAAGCTTTACATAGTGGGAGTTACACCCAGAGTTGCGGCCCCACCTTACTGGTTATTACAGGATTTCTTAAGTTCAGAAATGGTTAACGGTGATGTTGACAAGTCATACATTGTTAAGTTTACTTGTGTAAATCAAATTATTTTTACTATGTCCATCGTAGATAGAGGCGTTACTGTATTCCACCCAATAAATTAGATATCGAGATTTCACAGGGGATAAATGTTTGAGGTCCCCTGAATAAAAATCATGTTTATAAAAGTGTATACCTTGTAGCAGGATTTCTCCGTTGTAGTGCACATGCAATGTCCCAAAGTTGCAGCAACATATATAACAAGATTCGTGCTGGTATCTCGTTTCCCATTGTTGGTCTTACTTCGTCGATCTTACCTTCGTGTAAAATATTATGACTTGATGAAGAAGATGTTCCCCGAAGTTATCAGGAAAATCCTTTATTATGCCTCGGCTAGCTTTTAATATTCTTCTGTTATATTCTTACTTACGAGCAATGAAAACTTTAAGCTACAAGGGTGGTAACGAGTGAAGAAATCATTAAGATTTATAATTTGAATTTCTATAAGCAATGCATCTTTTCTTTATTTCTTTTAACACCAAATCCATTACAATTCTTATCACAAAACTTTATACTGTGATCGGAATCAATCTAATACTTCAAATTGAACTAACACTTGACAGAGGGGCTTTATTAAATTGTTTTGTATTTGTGAAGCTTCCAAGGGAGGCACATCCTGCACAATCCTTCGCCTTTTGTTTCTCTACGCCAGCTACCAACGCGTCCTTCTCTTATTAGGTAATTTGGATGCCAAAAGTACTTTTTGCAGATGCGGTGCATGCCATGCATGTTCTGCTCTTTCAAGGACTCACGGAAGTGGTTGTTATGGAAGGACTCTCCGTAACATTTAAATTTGAAATGAAAAGTCAGCAGCTTTTAACTGTGCTAAGGACTTCTCTATAATTTTGGGAAGAATGACACGTACGACATACCTGTGATATAATTATAACAATATTACATTTATTACTCTTGACTAGGCATGAATCGATACCAGTTTTTCGATACTCGATTTTTCGAATCGATACTCGATTCTAGATACCGATACACGATATTTTCCACGATACCATATACTTCGTACTCGATACCGTCATTTTACTGATGGTTCCAATACAAAATGGAATGTTAGGAGAACTGTGTAGTGCCAATAAAATTACTAGGTGCACATATTAAATGAGACAAAACTAAAACCATCAGTATTGTTATTTTTAAACTATATATTAGACATTTAAAAGCGAAACAACCCACTTTTATAAGTTTTTGCTAAAGAATACCAGCATTTTCGCTCTTTCGGGATCAACACTATTTCTTTTGCTGTCACATATGAGTCCTGCTATCTTAATATCTTTTAGAGAAAATTGCTGCAATCCAGTGGACTAGAAAGAGATATCTGCGGCGATTTCTTCTTGGTAATGCATTTGGCACACGATTGTTTTCTTTCAAAATGTTACTGTTTAGGTACTACATTCCTGGCAATTTTTCGGGCTTTTCAATGTTATACATACCTGCGGCAATTATATTTTGATATTTTAAAATGAAATAAAGATTACAGAATCACCGAAGTATCGAAAAAGTACCGAGCGAATTTTCTGAAGGATCGTTCGTTGTCGATACCAGGTAAGTATTAAGAGTATCGAGGTATCGCAAGTATCGGGGACTCATTCCTACTTTTTACGCAATACGGCTGCTGCTTCTTCTGTCTTTAATTGTAGAGTCGTACTATTATTCAAGCATGTCTATAAATTCATCGAAACTCCTAACCGGGGGTCCTGACAGACGGCAGTTCCAGATGGAATATCTGAATTAAGATGTATTCATATTTTCAGACGTATTTAAGTGGCAGTATTCAAATCCTGAAATACTGATTTTTTTTTCTCAATGTTTCAGCACCAAGTGTTCAAACGAGAATCCAAAATCTCAAGTTGCATGGAAATGCACAGAAAAGTTGAAACAACATATAGGATACCATTTTTGACATTCTATTGTCTGTAATAATAGGAAAGTGAAACCGCTAAAATATGCATGTCAGTGGCAGTTGCATATCAGAATTAGGCAACCAACTTCGAAGAAATACAAGGTATTTAATTGAGGCATCGAGGTACATAATAAAGTTTTCACTGATTTAAAAAGAGAAAGTTATTGTACCTATGCCCCCAAGTGGGATATCTCCGGGAGTAAGGATGAGACGAGAGGAGACAGGGCGGCTGTCCCAAATAGCTAAGACAGTTCAGAGGGCAGGGTCCCTACATTTTACTTAGATGAAAACTTCTTCCGGCAGCCCAGGACCACGGACATCGCAACCTTCTGTGGTTGGAAAACAGTCCCACCACTAGACCTGGGTTCGGAGACCGGCCACCGACCTACCGGAGGAGGAAGTGGTTTACTCAGAGCATATCATCCTGCCAGGCACCCCTCCGTAGGGGAGGGATCCGTCCCCTTCAGCTGCGGTGATGCGGGCGCTGCGGATCCCTAGCACTCGTGGTACCTCTGACGTTACTAGAGAAACCTCGGGCCGAATATTCGAGCCCCTCCCTGATAGGGAGTTGTTCGGATTGGGTTGAACTCAAGGGAGCAGTGGTTTCCGATACCCACGGGAGATCGGGTATGTCTCCGGACGGGGAAGCCATTAATATTCCCGCGTACTAGCCAGCATAGCTAGTAGAAGGTGTGCTAGATCACCAGGCGGCCCCACCGAGGTTATATCGGTAGCCTTCCCAATTTGGTGTTGGTGGGCGTAAGTGGCGTATCCACTTCCATCCCGTGTTGAGTCTACAGGACCAGATGGGGGGGGGGGGGGGGCTTGTTAGTCTCTAGGTCTTGCCCTGTGGAAAGCCTCACGGAGGCGCCGGGCGCCCTTTTGGGACAGCTCGGTAACTCCCTGGTCGAAGGAGGCCCGGATCCTTGGTCCTACGGGTCCGGGACTAATGGGAGTAGAACCTCTGACATTAACTAACTTAACTGCCATGCATTCATTATGGTCGGCCACGGGAATCGAACCCAGGCTCCCGAATGCGGGCTAAGACGAAATCGCCTGAGCCATTCCACTCGGTCTGTCTAGTGGGTCGTGGGGGGGGGGGGGGGGGGAGGAGGAAGCGGTCATCCTTTTAGAGCAGATGCACAAAGAGGGATATGGCTTTAGAAACTCCAATATGTGAAATAAGCATTCGGTTTTATATACCTTGAGCTTACTGGAGTATGTTAGATGTTTAATGACTGCTTGAAGTTAACATTATCCTTAAGTTAGTTTTAAAGTGCCTGGACCATAAATACCAATTCTCGTCGTAAAATTATATATCACGATTATTTTGGTGTGTTTAAAATAAGTACACTGTGATTTTTCATTTTTTTTTTTGAAGAATTATATTTAAGAAACCACCTCCTGAATTCTATTTTTTCGACTGATTTGTAAGCTTCATCACCTTTAAATAACAATGGGCAACAATGAAAATGTTTCGGGCTTAAAAATAGTAAATTTACATGTATTTCCATCTGGTGAATTAAAAAATCACCATAACAATGATAGATTAGCTCTTGTTTTGAAGATAAAGTGACATTTCATATTTTAGAGTGAAGATTTTAAATTTGGGGGAATTTTTGGGGGGCAGTTGGCACACCTGTGAAATAACAAAACAAAATCAGAGAGAAACTTTGGAAATTAAGTGATGCAAAAGTTAAGAAAGGCATTTTTTGTCGGATCACAAATAAGTGAACTTGTAAAGGATCCTGCATTTGACCAAGTTTTGGAGGGGAAAGGAAAGGAAGCTTGGGAAGCCTTCAAGGGTGTTGTTCATGGATTTTTAGGTTACAAAAGAGATGACAACTACAAGCATTTGGTAACAGTGCTCCTGCAAAAATAGCGTCACCTTGGATGCAACTTGTTCCTTAAGATCCAATTTCTCCACTCCCACCTAGACTTTTCCCCTCCTAGTTGTGCAGTTGTTAGTGATGAACATGGGGAGAGATTCCATCGGACATTTCTGTTATGGAAATAAGATATCAGGGCCGTTGGAATGAAGTAATGCTTGGGGATAACTGTTGGTCTTTGTATAGGGATTCTGCGGAACTCCATCACAAGAGGCAAGCTAAAAGACGACCAAGTCAATAGGCCACCACAGGATTCTCTTCAGACACGACTATCTGCGAAATATTTTACAGTAATTTAGAACTCTTAGTATGTAATTACCACTTAAAAAATCAAATGCACTTTCATTGTTGTTAGCATGTATGTAATTAAAATGTATCCTTTTCTCTCAATCCGTTAATATGTAATACTTCCACCTTGTGTATATCATAGAAACGAGAGCTAATAAAAATTTTTCATTGTCATGTTTGTTTTTCTAACCCAAGATTAGTAGGAATTGCCTCATGAAGTGTTCGAAACATACAAAAATTATTTTTTTGTTGCTCAGTGTAATCTTCATGGGGTGCTCCACAATAATAGCCCAATGGTGTCAAATGTCATTGCTCTTATTTGTTAATCTCCCGCTATATTTCTTGTAACTTTCTTTCAATCAAATTCATGGTATAAGATCTGGTATTGTCTCTTTGTACCTTCGGTATGTGTAACGCACGTGGCTTTTCTAATCAGTTAAACACTTCTATTACAATTGCTCGATCATTGTCAGTGAAACATATTCAGATGATTATGTGCTCAAAACGTAATGATACATGTAGCTACCTGATCTTTGGCTACCCAGTGTGCTATACCTGATCTGTATTTTCATATCCTTACATAACTTAATTCCAAACAAGAAATGCTCCGGTACCAAACTATCCTGTGACTACATTTTGTCGACCACTTTTTGCATGTACATAAATTCACCAGTAGTAATAGCCGTTAAATTAAAATCACTTAGCAACATCTTAAGTAAATATTTTTAAAATATGAAAGATTAATTTAAAGTTGTGTATATTATCAGCAAAGAAATCCAGAACTATTCTCTTAAGAGGAATGAACCCAGTTAGATAAAAATAGTGTTAGACAATACAATGATGGATTAGATATAGTACTTCAAGTAGTTAGGATCCAATATATTGTTACCATGGAGAAACTGATGTAATAGAGAAAATAAATAACTTTAACTAAATAACAGGCACATGAAAAAGAACATTAAAAATGTAAACTCCGTAGTAAAATTGTACAAATCAGTTGTAGTACCAGTTCTGATTTACGGATCAGAAACATGGACATTAGCAAAAAGAAATAGTATTAGAATACAGACATTAGATATGAAATTTGTAAGAGCTGGGTATACACAAAAGACAAGAAACACAGTCGAGACATCAGGAAAGAATTAAAAGTAGAAATAATAAATTTTATTGCTAACAACAGAAATCAATGGTAAAAGTATGTTCAAAGAATGAATAGTAGCAGAATACCTAAAATAGTTATAAACTATAAACCCAGAGGTACAAGAAAAGATGGGTAGACCAAATTCGAGCTGGAACAGGTTTAAAAGTCCAAAGCCGCGAAGTGGAAGAAGACAAAACGAGTGAAAGTTGCATGCACATAGTTTAGTCAGTCATTTTGCCATCAAAGCTTTTCAGAATATTGTTGTGCATTTTTCTACGCTACCAACTTTTAAACCATCAATATCTTCCACTTGATCAACCTGAAACACAAAGGACGCCTCTTTGGAACTATACATAAATTAATTAACCACTACCCGGCGAAAACGTTGACCACAGAGTCAAGCTTGTACTGAACACAGGACTTTGAAATTTTGAAAAGTGTATTAAAGACAATGCAGTGTTATATGATAACGAAAATACTGCATACTGTAGATTACTAATACCTCAATAAGCGTACAAGTAACAGGTAAAATGATGCATTCCATTCATTTAGGCTTCTTAATTTTTATTTCCTCTACCAATTACATAGTAGGCAGAAAAGGCATTGCATTCCACCCAGGAATTTGGTACCGAAATTTAAAAATACACTGTGTGTGTATGTGTGTGTGTGTGTGTGTGTGTGTGTGTGTGTGTGTGTGTGTGTGTGTGTGTGGGGGGGGAGTGTTTGAACAGCATAACTTATAAGTAAAGTCAGTTAAATAGCAGGCTTAGTATTTTAGTTAATTGATGGAGATTAATTATTTCTTCACACCAGTCGTACATAGCCTAAGGTTTTTGATAGAGTCAAAGTGAAAACTTCAATGTCATGGCCGGAATTTGAACCACGGATTTCCTGGTTTCCGTCCAGTCGCTGTTGCCCATTGATCTACCATGGCCAACTTGCCGTCATGACATTAAATTCTCCAATTGACTCGTATATTTCCTCGGTTAAGTACTAGGGGCCCTCGCATTCGAGATACATCGTTTGTGCCGACTTACTATCGTAAGTACTTGAGTCCCAGGCTTCATTTAAGTCTTATTATTTTAGTTAATTGATGGAAATTGATTATTTGTTCTCACTAGCTGTATATAGGCTAAAGTTTTTTGATAGACAGAGTCAACATGAAAAATTCAATCCCATGGCCGGGATTTGAACCACTGGACTGGATGGAAACCAGGAGATCTGTGGTTCAAATCCCGGCCATGGTATTGAATTTTTCATGTTGACTTTATCTAGCAAACTTAGTATTTAAATTCAGATCTTCCAAGGATACGACACCAAGCTTTTCAAGAAAAGTCCTCCACCCAAGACTACTCTCCCCTAGAACATTTTTCGAAAATATTTATTTCTTCTAAAGTATCTGCAATAATTTTGTTTAAAATACTATCTATATGTTTAGGATGTTTTAATGACTAACGAAAAGTATATTTTGAATTTTCCCGGGAATATCCTCAGAAGTCCTCTCATTGAGTGTTAAGTGTGCTTAACTGGTAAATCTTAAGAGATAGAGAGAATATCACTAAAACTATAACTATCTTGTCAAACTACATAATTTATGTTCAATAGTTTTCTCAAAGGTGGATATGTATTCTTTTCTATCTTTTGGCTTTACAAAGAGAACGAAATTTCAAAGCCACCATAAAGATTTGACTATCGCTTGAAGTCGATGTTCCCCTTGCGCCTACAATGAAATAAGCTCTGCAAAATATTATACAGTTTCGCATGAACTTGATAGAGAGAAATAAGCGTTTGTACGAATAGTTTTCACAAGAGCAGAGATAGTAATGTAAATGTAACACGTAATTTTCTTTACAACTTTCAAAGAACAGTAGGTAATAGGGGAAGTTGCTTTTTGTACCACTTTTAACATCTAGGGTCACATCGGGGGTTTTGAACATTGATCAATTATAGTGGTGCTCACGCGCTTTACTGTTATGTTAAATTTCGGGTTTACTTTACTTTGGCTGATTTTAAAAAAATTTAATTTACACATTATTTTTTAAATTACAGTTTTAGATGGAGAACAATCTTTCTTAAGAAAAACTTGTAATCTTTAGCCTGGAATCGAACCCTGAATATAACTACCAGATCACCGAGTTTGCCAGAGGGAGTATTTGTACTCCACTCAAAGCTTTGATGAGATGAATTCACCGAAAATACGTATTTAAGTCCCAAAAAGCATTGTTGGAGAACGGCCCGTGCGCCCGCTTGATTGTGTAGATTCAGTGACCTTTAAAGGAACTAAAACTACTCCTTACTTGGAAACTTCTTCGATATTTTTTATTTTATTGAAAGTGGCAAATTATATTGATTAAAATGCCATACATTTAATGTACGTACATCATAAATGACATACATTATCTTGAATTTTCAGAAATGTTGTACGATTTTATGTAGCGTGTGAACTATTAAGAACTAAACAAAAACGTAATATACAAAAAACGTAGGCTGGCCCCGTAGCTCAGTCGGTAGAGCACCTGCCTGCCGTGCTGGAGTCCCGGGTTCTATTCCCTGCGACGGGGGTGGGGATTTTTCTCCAACCAAGATAATGCCTCACCTCCCCCAGAGTCTGGAAGTATGAATGAGAGTGCGAATGTGTGCGTGATCTAATGATTAAAACTCAACGAATACGAGTTAATACCTTCGATATGTTCCAAAAGAGAACGGCCGCCGATATGACCATTGGAGTTAAAGGCGGGGTATAAATGGAAGAAATAAAAGTAAAAAAAGTAGAGCTGTTTAAAAAGCAAATTTGTTTGAAGTAACTTTCTCTCTCTCTCTAGTCAGCGATATCTGACCATCCATTCGGTTTTCTCCATTCCCTTTGTTCTATTTTGCCACATTAAAGGGATACAAGTGAACAATATTAAATATGCAAATATACAGCTGAACAATTAATAATGAACTGGCGACCGAGATACAGCGGGAGGTCATTTGCCGTTCCTTGCCAACGTCCATGACTCATGTGCACTGATCCCTCCCCCCTCCCAAAAATAATGCGACATAATGAGCTTACCAAAGGGTCCTCTATATGTTCTTTCATATAAAATTTGCACGAGCAACTTAAATTTAGTTAGTATAAAATTTGTCTGTTCATGGTGAATGTGAAGCAAACATATTTTCCAGTGTACAATTAAGTTGCAATAAACCATTTCGACTAGCTTTCATTTTTGTCATCATTTTCTTAAATGGTTATTCCGGGAGAAGAGAATATCTTAATGGATTTTGGTAGCTGCACTTATATATTTTAGATCACAGCTCCCAACTTCGGTATGTCTGAAAACCTGTGCATATAGAAAATACCCCCTAATTCAGGGCAGGTTTCTGAAAATGTTGTTTGGAAACCGTATAATTTTCATGAATTGATTATCCGCTTTGTTCATAGAATACTAATCAAAAATTGCTTAAAAAGACCTATAAAATGACCTAAAGTATCCTAAAGGGATCAACAAAATATGACGCCAATTAATTTTTCAATAATGTTATATGTAATTGTGTATTTATTTAAATAATGTATATGACGTTTGATGTATCATCAGTATAACTAACCAGGATATCATTAAAAGGGTATGAGTGTCATTTTCCCTAAGTGACGGGCTTTAATATCAGTACATTAATACATAAATATTGCAGTGACAACTTGATGCACTTAATTTATTATTTAAAATCCAACCGTTGGTACTCGAAATAGAGATAACCATTTTGGTTAAATAATGCGAAATTATAGTGCTATGAAACATGCAGTGCGTAAACCGGTACGGATAAAATGCTTATTTTCACATTTTTAGATTGTTGTATTTATCTTATAAATAATTATTGACCGTTCAAATTGAGAAAAGAACTGTTGGGGTTCTCCTTCGGACACTCGAAAATAGAGAAACATAATTTTGTTCTTTTAATTACATAAATAAGACTAAAGTTAGGTCTTTAAGTAAGATGTATAACCTTAACAAACGGATAAAGAGCATATCATAGGGTTAAAATATGCCAACGCAGAATTTGAGGCACTTAAACTTATCTTTCTTACAATATTTAAAAATTTAAAAAATTGACTTGGTTCCCATATCTCTAAAACCTCAAAAACAGAAGCACGTATTCCACTCGTAAGATTCAGCAAATTTTACTTTACTGAATGTCAGGAACTGAAATATATCAGCTTCTTTACTTTATGTTGAAGATAATCTTTAGTTTATAGGTGGTGCACCGAGAAGTTGTCCTTTGGACCGCTTTAGCTTCCCATTTTACGCGTAATTTCAAATGTGTGTCATTCAACCTCTGTTCTCCGATATACCCCCTTTACGGGTAAGCCTACATTTAAAACGCTATTCTTGTCTGAACGATCGATCTCTAAACACAACCTCCCCCCCCCCCCAGAGTCATTATACTATTTTACGTAAAACATATTGGGTTACAATTTTGCTCCCAGATAACATAAGCTGTGCATTTTCTCTCTTCTGCCACATATTTTGTTTTTGTGTGGGTTTAACATATATTATTAATTCTTTTACTAATTGACCAGAAAGCAATATTTCAATATTCATTTCTAACTTGTAATCGGTACACCATTATAGCTCAAAATGCAGAGACTTTCTGAAAATACTAATATAGAATGTGCACGAATTGTACGGCATTGCTCGTAGTTCGCAAAAGTAAAATATGTTGGTAATAAATATCTTACATGCGAATTTGAATATTACTACTAATATGCTCCGAAAATTTAAAGTTGACTGAAATTGGTTACGGAACGCTAGAACAACGCAATATTGCATAAATATTACTTAACGAAAAGTTATAAGCCCAATCTTTCTACAAAGTATGCCCTTTGCAAAATTTACGTAGGATGAATATATAAAATACGTTTTTCATTGCTGTTACTACTATGCGTAAACTAATTACAATGTAAGAAGTATAATTTCGATTACATAAGTTATAACTAGGCTGAGAATTGCGTAAAGGCTAGAACAAAAATTAGGTTGCGCTGCAACTGGACTTCAGACAATCCCGTCAGAGATTTCACCCCTGCCCCCACTCCTTGGACAGTCTGTGCGCACAAACATTGCACCTTGTCCTCTGACTTCAATGGTGCAATTGACGTCAAATATTTTCTCTTTGCATCTATCATGTCTGGCGACATAGAAAGAAGTTTTTCACTATTTAAGGAAAGTCTTATTGGAAATCGTAAAAGATTCACCTTCAGCAGCTTCAGGATGCGTATGGTGATTCACTACAATAGATGCATGTACTGGAGCAACTAACAATAAAATTTACATCTTATGGAGGATCGCATCACTAAAGACACAAGCTATAGGTACTGTTGATAATGCATAGCATGCATATTAAAATGCATAAATGCATTGTATATTAAAACGATAATCTTGTTCATATTATACAACATTTTATTCCAAATATTGTAAAGATAAGATAAATGTTGAGTAAAATATATATGTATGGTATACATTGCTTGCATCCTATATACTGCATAAGGTAATAGAAAATATGTAAACATGAGGCGGCATATGTTTCTTAGTCGACAGCAATGCCATGCTGTAGTTTGTTCACCCAACTGTACGCTTGTAGCGGTCAGCTGATCGTGCCCCCTTCCTTACCGTGATTCATATCCACGACTGTTTATATTTTGTGTGACGGATCTAATGCTTTGTGTGTAGACAGCTTGAGTCAAACTGCCTGCAAAATCCCAGCACTATAATAATAATAAGGAAGAATTAGCTAGTTTTTGTAGTGTATTAGCTACCTGTTTATTTATGTTTTAATTTTTTAATTCCAAAGAAACGACAGTTTTACTACCGTTTTCCAAAAAAGACAAACAGCTGAACTCAACGTGAATGAAAATAATCTTGGTTTCGGTTGATGAAGTCAAAAGAAAAGCTTGGAACATCTTCCACAAAGAAACAGCGTTTTATATTACCCTTAATCTTATAGGGAATGGGCATATAATTCGGGAATTGGATATCGTAATTACAAACAACAAAAATTTATTTGATGGATAAGGACCTCAAAGTCTCTCTTAAGCTGTTATTAATAAACACAAAATTTCTTTTAATCGCTGTCATAAGACATTTGACTTGCATCTTTCTTTTGCGTCATATAACTTCAGCAAACAAATTTCGTAGCTCATTAAGAAACACAGGCTAAAGACCTTCGGTATGGTTCAAGGAAGTGCTAGAAGTTGGTTACTGTTATTGTACTCTGACTCGTAATGACCCTGGGAAATTAGAAGTTGGGAGATTCATACATTCCTAGAAATGTCATTAAGGTGCAATGGCTCGTGCTAGAATTAGACGACAGTGTTTCCATTATTCCAAAGACTCGGCGTATCGCGAGATGCCCAATTCAGCGAGCTCATTCTTAGAAGAGGACAGCCGTATGTATCTCGTCTGCTTTCCAAGAAGGCTTTACAAATGGTTTGCAGCTTCCTTTTAATATATGCAAGAAAATTATAGCGCATAAAATTATGAATAACATTTCTCTTAAAGATAAGAAAGGTGGAAAACGTTGAATAGGCTGCTAGAAGTAGGCAACTAGGCCAAAACTCGTTCAATGATGTAGTTGGGGTAGTATAACTTGTGTTATCAAGATGATAATGTTACTGTGTTTAAACCGTTTTCAGGCTGGAAAATACAAAAGATTGGTGAACTTGTCTTCTTTTTGTGACAACGGCAGTCAATGCAACCACAAATAATTATGTAAACTGTAATGAATCAAACCAAGTGATAATAATTTGTTCTTTCACTCAAACTCGTATGCCAGAACAAGGTGATGGGTGATTTGATCCACGGATCCTCCACTCTACGCTCGGTTGTTCTAACCAACTGAGCTACTATAACATAACGGTACGACTAAATATCCCAACTGACTCACATGTACTCCCATAGTCCCAAGTCCTTTGAGAAAGAAATGGACTTTCAGTGGCGAAATAATGATCAAATATTGAGAGGTTTCTGATATTGCTTTCCACACATTTTCTGTTTTTGTATAGCCTCAGTGCCTACATCTATAGTCTCGAAATAATTATCATAGGAGTAAACTTTCACTGATATCAATTAAATAATCAAAAAATCACCACCACTTTCGTTCTTACTGAGAGCATATTTCGTAAATCATCTATAGAAACTTGAGAAACTAGAGAAAGGTGTTACAATTATCCTTCTCCCTCTTTGTCTAGAAGCGTAAGCTGTCGCAATGCCATCCTCTGTGGCGTAAGTGGTAGCGTGTTTGTCTCGCGTTCAAGAGGTTCCGAATTGTAATTATTCACATAACATTTGAAAGTAACTTCTCTTATTTAGCTTAGTCTACTGTCTCATTAAGTCTCATATGTTTAAGAAGAAGCCCGCCTGAGTAGCGTGGATGGTAGTGTGTCTGCCTCACGTTCAAGAGGTCCCGAGTTCGAATCTCGGTCAGGGTGAGTTACCTGGATACGGTTTTCCCCGGGGGTTTCCCTTATCCTGAAAGACGAATGTTGGTTATAAGCTTCACGGACCCCGGACTCATTTGAGCATCATTTCGCCATTCCATTCATCGTCCGATGTGACTTAACGTTGGAGGACGTAAATTACAAAATATATTCAAGAAGACAAACATATCGATACCGGAAACGTTTTACACATAGGAAATTGAGTAAAACTGAATAGAATGGGTAATATAATCGGGTTGGTGAATAATAAATAATAAATAATTTTGTTTTATTGCTAGTGATTTATAATCAACATTATATTTGTAGACTTTCAGACGAATTAATAAATACCAATAGGCACTGATTTCTTTACCATTAAAATGAGTGCATATCTATTCGATTAAATAGATTTTCCTGGTTTTTTTGACATTTCCTGGCATCAGAATTATGAAACAGTAGTGTGTTACAGCATGTCCGTAAGGTTTACAAAATTGAGGAAAAATTTTAAAAGCGTATTTACTTATCTTTATCTACTTCCGCGGTCCTGTAAAGTATTTCAGGAAATTTCAGGAAAATGTATGATACAAGGCTATTGCAAGATAGCATGCTTTGAAAATGTAAAATCCTCATTTACACACCAATTGTATCAGAATGGCCAATAAAAAGGAAAGCCTCCATTTATATATCTAATGTATTCAGCTGTGCGGTGTAATTCTGAATGCTATGCAACTCATCGTTTAATTATACTTTTATTGGCAAATTGAATTATTAGTAGGCAGTCACATTGCATAACTAAACTGACCGATAGCCCTTAGTAGCTTATTTCATGACATATTTTTCATCCTCTTCCTTCCCAAATATCTTTTTACAAGTACCCCATATTTTCCCTTTAAAATAACATTAGAACCGCCCGCGTGCACACATAGCTAGAAAGGCAGAGTGAAAGAGGGAGAGAGGTTGAGAGAGTAGGAGAGACAATCATGTTTTAAACCTTACTTCAGAGCCCCCTGAAGCTTACAGCCTAAAATGCTTGTATAACTTTCATTTCGATGAGAGTTTAATATATCTTTGATAAGTTAGCCTTAACTTGCTCGTTAAAACCGTACTAACCAGAGAAATTAATACCAAAATCCTTAAAGTAGAATAAAAAGACATATTACATGATATTTTACTAGAGAGACCAAAAGCAATTATGTTGTGTAAATTAGGACACATACATAATTTCGAAAATCCACTTCTAGATGTGTCCGTGCTCCGTAAGTCCAAGGTAACAATAGGTCGCATTTAAATGCAAGTATGTAATGACAAAAAGAGATGTATTTGCGATATTACAGAGCGAGTTTGCTTCTGATTCGTCTATATTGCTGAACAAGTAGTTATGATAATTTTATTACCTCTGTATATTGCACTCCACAGCAATTAAGTAAACCGTACATTGCTGTGCAACCCAATTCAGGCAAGTTCCCTACAGCGATTCTTAGTTTGTTCCATCTTAGTAAACATTTTCTTAGTTAAAATATTGGGGAAGCATATCAGTCCAGAAAACCAGCACATCATCCGCACGTGAACGACTGGTGTTACATCTTATTTTTTATACCTCCAATGTATCGTTTTTCACTTAACTGCGTTGTAAAGTTTGCGTAAACACGAAATTTATGCTCTATTACGTTTAGGTTTATGAAAATTTTTCTTGGGACCTATAATGCGTTTCCGATTTTAAAACAGACGACCAAGGATATGTAAATGTTGCATATACTTGGCAAACACGCTAGCGATTATTTATTTTTGAACAGATTTTTAGAGCACAATATTGAAAGCTATTAAGTATTTCTATCATTCACTTAAACAAGAGTGGTGTGTCTGCAAACATTCGACTGAAAACGAATAGGATTTCCACCTTGGTTCCGTACACGTGCGAAAATTATTACTTGGAATCTCAGACTTTCATAACACAAAAGAGGGGGGAGGGCCCGAAAAATGTTAATATTGAATACATGAAATGCAGCTTAGATGACCTTTTTTGTTGTAATTTACGTCCTCTATCGGACGGTGAATGAATTGGGTGAAGTGATGCTCAAATGAGTCCAGGGTCTATGGAGCTTACAGTTACCCGACATTCGTCCTGAAGGATAAGGGGAAACCCCGGAAAAACCTTATCCAGGTAACTCTCCCTGACCGAGATTCGAACTCGGGACCTCTTGAACGTGAGGCAGACACGCTACCATCTACGCCACCGAGGCGGGCTTAAATGACTTCGAATGACATCTACAGTCTTGGAAAAATCAGAATTTAAGAAGGGATATTGTCTCCACGCACAAGAAAACGAAGAATATAAAGAGCGCCTACGTATAATTTGTAATACAAAGCGAATTGAAATTGTAATTGTTATAAATAATATTGTAGCATGACATTAAGTTCTCCAAATGACTCGTAATTTCCCGGTAAACCACTAGGGCTCTCATATACAATGAGACACTCACCTTTTATGGCGACTTACTGTGCTGTAAGTACGTAAGTCCCAGGTTTCATAGTTACCACTATTAGGTAAAGTGATGGAAACTAATCGTTCTTTCACTTAATGCTGGCATGTTGGCCATAGTAGCACAATGATTAAGAGCAATCGGATGGAGACCGGGAGATCCGTGGTTCAAATCCCGGCTATGGCATTGCATTTTTCAATCTGACTCTATCAAAACTACTCAAAATATGTGTGTGCGTGCATGTGTGTGTGTTGGCTCATTGGGTCAGTCCTGGTCTATTGATCCAAAGGTCGCGTATTCAATTCGGCCCAGATCGACGGTTTTTAGATGTGAGTGTCTCAAAGGGTTAAACGTTGTCCTTCTGATCACAAGGTTGCCATTCAGATTTGGCCCGAAGCAATTGTACAAGAGTGCTTAAAATTGCATGCTATTAAATTTATTAGCACGTAAACGAAATTCTACAGGGCGAAATTTCGGTACACCTGCGTCGCCGATATCCTTGTTAACAGACCAAATTATTTTTTTTCTTATGAGTCTTACCCATGAAGGTATATTAAGACTTACACTGACTAGTACTTCTTCCACTTTACGCGGAAGAGATGGCAGATTTGTGGAATTATACGTCACCGTCAGAAACGTTTCAAAATTTAACTCCATAGGGGTAAACTTCCATATGCACCACATCACAGGCAAATGCGCATTAGAAGAACGTTGCATTATACATGACGTGTTCACGCGTCACAGCGCACACCGGACAGAATTTTGTGGTCCACTTCTGGTCGAGCATGGCGGTCAGTGTCACTGTAGCCTGTAATATATGGCTTGTTGGAGTAGGGAGTCCAGTTTAACATGGACCATGTGCATGTATAGTCCATTTTATAACTTAGACGGAGGTGCTCACAGAAGTAAAGTGAAAGAATCACCTGATTCACTCCACACGTGGAAGATATTGTTATATCTGTGACGTGCCGATATTTACGGTATCAAATGCCAACCTATGAAGTGCAAAATAAGAATATTTTTGACTGCAGAGCTCGTATTGCGGAATACCTACAAGAGCAACGTATACCTATTATTATATAGGCCAAGAATTCAGGTTTCTCCGCGAACTCAGAATGCTTATAAGCCAGAGGAAATGTTATAACAAATTAAGAAACATTTTGAGGAAAGTAACGTGACACACAAGGATGTAGCGCCATGAGACTTAAAATGTCACAGATGTGACAGATGTCAAATTAAACTGACTTCTTCACACATTTTCGTTCCAAAGGCAACTACATGTAGTGGTCATACGAAAAGTGTTTATTGGTTCACTTTAACTTGCGATAGGTTTTTATTGGATTGGAGGGGATTCTATACCTCGACCAGGCTGGTCTTTTGTACCTATGCCCAAGTGGTGCATCCCGGGAGGGAGGGTGATGTGAGAGCAGACAGAGGGTGGCCGACCCCAAGGAGTCACTGCAGTACAGAGGATAGGGTCCCTAACTTTACCAAATAGGAACTCATCGGCAGTTCAGGACATTCGTCATTCCACCTATCGTGGCTCGGAAACAGTCACGAGGCCGGTTCGGAGACTCGAGGTCGCCAGAGCAAGGAAGACTCCAGGCAGTCTTGCACAACCTGCATCCCGCCAGCCGTTTTCCTGAATCGGCCCACTAGGCTGGCTCGGAGACCGGAGAGTCGAGAGTCCGTCCCGCCAGAGGAGAAAGTGTTCCTCTGAGCCCATCATCATGCCATGCACCGCCGAGGCTTCCGCAGGCATTTCTACCCTGAGAGAAACCACCAGATGAAAGATGATATGAAGTGATAATGGAGATGAAATGGAGGGACAGGAAATTCGGGGGATGTAATTAACTTACCCGACATTCGCCTTGCTACCCGCGTAAACCCTGAAAAAAAAAGTCCATGAATCACGTAGGTTGGCCACGGGAAATGAACCTGGGCCTCCAGAATGTACGTAGGTTACATTTTACGTCAAGTTGCATTTGGTTAGATCCTGCATGTGATATGTGAATGTCACCAGGCGATTTTTGCTTGTCCTGAGTTCACTTGAAAAAGAATATATATATACTATTCTCTTTATCCATTACAAAATAACATATATACATTATACCCGTATATTATGCTATTTGTTTTAAAGTGATTCTTCTACTTATAATTCGTTTTTATTCCGCATGTCGATTTCTTTTTTGTGATGTGTTTACTCCACTAATTATTACTTGAAATAATTCAAATTCATGCATTATTAACTTGTAGGTTTAATAATTATATAAAGATAAGGAGATGGATGCATAATTTCAAAAATAATTTTCAAATATTAAAAAGAATATGTAATACAAGAAGCACTTGTTATATTTTCCCAGTGAGTGGGCAGTCTTTAGACAGGCAAGTTACTTGTTGAGGTAAAGCAATTAATTAGGCGTCAGAGTATCTAAAGCAGTTAGGCGAACTCAGTCAATGAAACCATTAGCTTAAGTTTCAGGTAATTTGAACTTATTACGTTCAGAAATAGTTCCATGAATATTTGTGTAAATCAGTTCTGAAAATTGGAAAGGAAAAGAATTCTTAGGGTTTAGCAAATCAAAGAGTAAATGTTATGTTTCAGATGCGATTAGGAGCTTAAGATTTGGTAACATTAATATAAGAACTTTGTTGGCATATTGATAAAAAGAGCGGAATTACGTGATAAAGGAAAGTTGTTTTTTGAAATTTCTAAAATTTTACACGTTAAACAAGATTTTTACTGTGAAAATTTAATTATTCTTCCACACTAGCCGTGTGTAGGCTAAGATTTGAATATATAGAGTAAGACTGCAATATCATGGACGGAATTAGAACCACGGATCTTACGGTCTCAGTCCGGTCGCTCTTAACCATTGAGCTACCATGGCCAACGTGCCATCATAACGCTAAATTCTCCAACTGACCCCTATGTTTTCAGGTAAACCACTAGGACAATGAGATACGCACCTTTTGCGGCGAATTACTATTGTAAGTACTTAAGTCCCAGTCTTTATGGCCATGATAACCCAATGGTTTAGAGCGACCGGAGGGAGATGGGGAGATCCGTGGTTTAAATACCAGCCATGGCATTAAACTTTTCAGGCTGACTATTCAAATCTTAGCCTACACACAGCTAGTGTAGAAGAATGATTAAATTTTCAATAAGTAACGAGTCCTAAAGTGGGAAGTACCAGTCAGAAGTAAGCGGGGAAGAGCCAGAAGAACGTGGTAGCAGGAAATAATATATGCTCATATGAAGAAGAGGGGACTGGAAGAAGGACAGTGGAACGACAGGGATCTCTGGAAAGCAGGAACCAAGGTGAACTGATGTAAAGTGGAACACTTATAAATAAAAGAACAAAAAACAAATAAATAACCGAATAGTGGCAAGTATAAAGTCTGGGACTTAAGGACAGAGTTGGTAAGTCAACACAACAGGTGCGTATCTCATTGTATATGAAAGCCCCTAGTGGTTAGCCGGGAAACATACGAGTCGGTTGGAGAATTTAGTGTCATGATGGCACGTTGGCTACGCTAGATCAATGGTTAAGAGCGACCGGACGGAGACCGAGAGATCATGGTTCAGATCCTGGTCATGGCATTGAATTTTTCAGTCTGACTCTATCTATTCAGAATGTTACTGTGATCGATTAATTATCGGCAGTCCTTAGCGTTTTTGTGGTATCAAATACTTGGCACTGGGGAGGGGATTTGCCATTTTGAATTTCATCGATTTATGGCAAGTTAAACATCTCATTGATACTATGGAAACGGTTACTTTAAACCCTTTTTAGAATAACCGTTATTACTTTATTTAGTAATGTATTGTATTTCGGAAGCAGCAGATGTAACTCTCCAATAGTTACAATTTCTGCTTTCGATTCAGGAAGCGTTTAATTCCTAATCTTCAAACAATGGGTAACTTCCCTCAAATAGCTCATGCATTAGCCTCAATTAAATGTATCGGTTAACCTATCTAGTGTTTATTCCCACAGGAATAAACAGGGAAAGATTCCATAGCTCATCACTGTAGCAGCCCGCAGCAGTAATCAACGATAGAGATATCGAGACGGCATTAAATGTGTTGCACATCGTGGGAACTTCGTTCACAGGATAACAGCCGTAGTTGTCTAAGCGATTTAATCTTCAGATGTTATATATTAACAAAGATCATCGTCGTTATCGTCATTATTGATAGGCTTTGCTATTATTTTTGGTGTAGATTTGGTGTTCACATTGTACATTCGATTCTATTTCTGTATTATTTGCCAAATATATTTACTCGTTTTAGAGTGTTTATAATTGTGTTTATAAATTGTTCTTAAGCTATGATGCCGTTTTGTGGAATGCTCAATGACTGTATCCTTCTCTAAAGAAAGGACATCTCTTGTGCTTCGACCACTATTGATGCGCACTCATGCGGTAGGTAGTGAATGCCTCTCACGACCCGTTCGTTTAAACGACAGGAAATTTGTCATTTGACCACACGCCATCAGACTTGAAGATTGCTTTCTTGGACGTGCACGCTTATTGAGTGAGTCCCGAACTGATTGTTGTGTTACAAGTTACTGAGTTAATCACACATAATATTTGTATAGGACCAGTGATAGACAAAGCCTAGTTAAGGCTTATCAGCGGATTTCATTTCACTTATTTTGGTATGATCTTCTCAAACTAGAACGAACCTGTTCTAAACATATGGGAGATGGGAGGGAACGGCCTTTTAAACACCAATGTAATTTCCTCCACCATTCAGCAGCCTAAGGGCGCTCCGTTGAAGTATCTCTGTCTCTCTTGTCTCCCATATATTTGCAATAGGATATATGAGACAGATGTAGTCCTACATTCATATTTTATAGACGATAGTCGTTTGTTTGTTGCTGCGGATACTGCCATGGGAGGAACTCGCTATTTCTACGCCATTGTTAAAACAGTATGGCGGAAGGTAAAATAATACAGAAAAGGAACTCGATTTATTCATCCTGAATGAGTACAAAATGTTTTCCATCCTTTCTTTATGAGCACATTATAGTGTATTGGAATTCTAATTAAACTTCGACTTAAACCATCTTTTAATCATTAATAAAATAACATATTTTGCTTCCAAGGCATTGCAGCCTTCGTCTTTATTGATATGTCGCCTGACTGGCGCGTATCAAAACCACTTGCGGGTAAAACGGCGCCTTTGAAACTAGAATTTAATTCTTAAGACGTAACTCAAGCTATAGAATACTTAACTAATGAACAACAGTGGCCATGAAAGTTCACGCTATGAAGTAAACATCAACTTAGTAATTATGTAATTTTCCAGTAGTACACTCGGCTATCCTCAGTTATTCTATTACAAAACTATTTGAAGTCTCTGGAAAACACACGTGCTTCCTTCGAATAAAATTCCGAAAAGAAGTCAGTGATATCAATAGCAGTAATGCTGTAGTTATGTACTATATGTATATTATTTTTATTTTCATTTCTTGTTTTACTCTCACGCATTGTTTATTATTTATCAACAGTTTATACATTATTATAATTTCAATAGGACTTGTTAGGCTAGTCTCAGAACGTAAGTACATGATACGAGGGTCGTTTGATAAGTCTGGTAAATTTTCACGAAGGAATGGAAGTTTTTTTGTTGCGACCTTGTGGGCGGTAAGCTGGATTATTCAAAAGATTGTACAAACAATTTGAATGTACTACAATATACAGTTCATTGTTGACAGCAATCTGAACTGGTCAGATAGCTGCTATTGAAAAAAGGAAAGGAAAAAAAACAGAGTTTCTGCTGTTCTTAAAAGTTTTCATTTGAAGGGCTTGACTACCGTACAAATCAAAACTGAATTGTGCAGCGGTTTATTTTTTGGATGAAGGTGGTGGTGATTGATTTCTCACCTTTGGTGAAGTTCTTGCAGAATTGTTGTTCACCATGGCTGCTCTCGAGCGATGATCTCTACATCCAGGGTCGTAGTCTCGGAGCGGAGAAATAATATCATCTTTTGGGATAGTGAAATAATTACTCTTCATTCGATTTATTTCCTTTGCAAACTGATGTTTTAACTATAAAAATATTTTGTAATTATTTTGGACACTTTACAAAATAATTCTTCTTTTAGTCGATACAATTCAGTTTTCAATTAAAATCATTGAATCAACTTTCTCCTATATTTCACAAATAATCGTAAAGTTGTCCATTCTTAAAGAATGCCTGATGTATTAGCTATTTAGTATACTCGCGGACAAAAAATCTGCAAGATTTCGGACAGACACTTACACACGTCCGTATTCAGCGATGGTTACATGCAGAAGAGTTTTATATTACACTGCCGCTGATTTATTTAGCATAGCAAGATAGTCTCTGCTATTTTAAAGAAGAATTGTCAAGTTGTTGAAAGTGAGTTATGTTTTATATAAATATGAGTAGCTGGCATGCTTAATTTGTAAGATTACTCACTCAGACTGGTCGGTGTTCACCATTTCCTCTAAAAGCGCTTTTCGGTCTTTGCTTCAGACTATCTTCAGTGGGTTCTGCTCCAACTACTAAGTGCTTTTGGAGGAAATGGTGAACACCGACCAGTCTGAGAGAGTAATCTTACAAATTAAGCATGCCTGCTACTCATATTTATATAGTCTCTGCTAGTCGTTTGTTTAAAATAAAGTTAATGCAAGCAATGGTAGTTTATAAGAGCTCCTTATGTAGCCTGCCAGGTACCTTTTTTTTTTTTTTTTACCTCTATGGATGTCTTGAATGTTGCATCCAAACCATCACACCGAAATACACGCTAGCAGAATGCCACAAGAACTACATAAAATATCCACAACAATTGAATAAAATTAACGTTGACTCTGCACCAGCATTGAAGACCATTTACTTTCGAATCAATGAATTTAAACGTGGCCGTAGAAGCACCGAAGATGAATCGCGCTCTGGTCGCCCGATTGAAGTCACCACATGGGACACCATTGAACAAATCCACGTTATGGTTATGGAAGACCGCCGAATCAAAATTCGTGATATTGTTGAGACTGTAGGCATCTCAACTGAGTGAGTGCACAATATCCTACATAAAAAATTGGCAATGAAAAAGTTGTGCGCAAGATGGGTGCCGTGCCAAAAGCGCATCCGGAAAAACACATTTACCGAGTGTCTGGCGATGTTTAGTCGCAATCTAGAAGACCTTTTGCGTCGATTTGTGACTGTGGATAAAACTTGGATCCATCATTTCACACCGGAGTCAAAACAGCACTGAAAACAATGGACAAAGGCTGGTGAAAATGCACCAAAGAAGGCAAGGATCATTTTACACTGTATTTTGGGGGGGGGATTCTTAAGGAATAATCTTCATAGACTTCTTGGAAAAAGGCAGAACCATAACGGGAGCCTGTTATGCTTCATTGTTGGATCGTTTGCTACATGAGTTGGCTGAAAAGAGACCGAGATTGAAACACAAAAAAGTGACCTTTCACCTGGATAATGCACCATCGCACACATCAGCAATCACAATGGCGAAAGTGCATGAACTGGGCTTTGAATTGATTCCTCATCCACCTTATTCACCAGACTTAGCCCCATGTGACTTTCTTCCTGTTCCCTTGTTGGTTTGGTGGTAAGAAATTTTCATCAAATGAAGAAGTGATAGTCACCGTAAACGAGTATTTTGTAGACCTTGACGGGACCTCTTTTTCCGACGGGATGAAAAAGCTGGAACATGAGGATCACGTGTATAGCTATTAGTGGAGGCTATGTCAAGATGCAAGGTGAGATGTTCACGAAAAGGAGGAAAAAAATCAAAACAATTATTCTTGCTTTTTTTAAAACAAACTTACCAAACGATCCTCGTATACTGTTATGTTCTAAAGCAACTTGCTAATCGCTAAAAGGAACGATGCTTAAAGTCTATGGCAAGAATTTTATTATTCATATCTAAACAGTTTACGAAAATTAAACGACACTACGTATAAAAGCAATGCGTAGCTACTATAGATAAAACACGAAATAGTACATACATAATGTAAATTAATATTAAATGGAAATTACGGTGGTGTAAAAACGGATATACTTTACGTGTGTACGAAGTACGTAGCAGAATAGATATAGAAAAATAAGAAATAAGACCAGAAGCTTTTCTGGCGACGAAATAGGTATAGAAAATATAAAAATGAAACGGTTTTCTTTCTCTCGTTTTTTTGAAAGCTGATCGAACATATAGCTTACTACTAATTATCAAATTAATATGAAACAGTGTACACTATTAAATATGAGTTCTAAGCTTACTTTAGCACGAGACAAAGGTTCAGCACATGTTTATTTTCGAATTTTGCCCTACTCTGGTGCATAATATATCTGCATTGATCCTTGGCAAACTTCGCTATATGTTTTTATTTCTAAATCCTTTGGGGGCAAACCTTATCGCTTATAAATTCTCGAAGAAAACTGTCACAGTATAAAACGGAAACTTCTTGTGAGCCAATCCAGCTGTGTGAAAATGTGTCGAACAAAAGATAAATTCTCACGCTCTGGTGACAGCGGAATTGTGCTTTGTGCCATTGAAAGTGGAATTTCAATGCTTTTCCTCTTCTCGTACACTCGCGGTATCGTTTATTGGTCATATATTTATCGACATAAAAGTACAATCAACATATCTCGCAAGCATAGTACCGAAAAATTCGCATTTCCGAATTGTCATAAATGTTCACGGATATTCTCGAATGTTCACTTAATATTCGGATACCTATTACTCTTCAAATGCGCGTGTAAATATTTATCATAAATTAAGTCTTTTAACTACATAATCGAAAGTAACTGAACCACACATGCAAGACGTATACATAATAACAGAATATTAAAACATAGCAGAAATAAATATAATGAAACAGTCTCAAGGCAGGACAAATCCCAAGTAAGTATGAAATTAAACTCAGATAGCCGAAGAGTTATGCACATTTGCAAACAAATAAAGAGTAGGAACAAATAAATATCTTAGTCCTTAACGGCATTAGCACTCTTTCGGAAAGCATTAAACATAATTTGGAATTGTTTATATGCTTAGTGAACCATTATTTCTATGATCCTACACACAGTTCTTAATTTCCTGCTGAATAAAGTATTTGGTTACAATAGGAGTAAGTGCAGCATCGGACCAAGAAACAGCATTTAATACAAGAAGCACTGATATTTTTTTAAATTAACTCCTTTAACCGGTGAGGATGAATAAAATGTTGCTCATATAAGCCCAGGGTCCATAGAGCTTAGTTATCTGGAAAGAGCTTGGTCCAGACTGACCACCCGCAGTCGTTTACATAGGGTACGGCTCTTTAAGATTCAAGTAAGTGTATGCAATGTGATGGAGAGGATACCATACAGCATAGACTTTATGAATGCGCAGTTGTGGCGCCGATTAAGGGACGCCTTTTGAAGTATTTACAGTAACTCCGTTTGACCCTATATGACTGGTGTACCCCGCACATTCTTCTCGAACCGAACTTTGTGATCACTCTGTCTGCCAGACATCGGTTTTGTGTGTGGTTACTAGCTCATACAGTGTATTATGTACTGCAATATTCGGAGTATGTAAATCCTTTTGAATATGTGAGTTATCTGGAAACAGAGCATGCTAAGCTCTTTGGAGTTAGAAAATCTGTCAAGTTTTATAAGGCATATCAATTCTTTTTTGAACGAAGGTAATTGTTTCTGTAGCTATTTAGTGTTTAGTAATTTTGTTTCATTGTCAAACAAGTTTGTTCTCTCATTTGTTCTTGTCCAAAATGTAAATATCAGAATGTGAAATAAATGTATTAAAAAAAATTCGAGACCTCTTAAACATGAGATAGGAACCCTAGCACCTTCGCCACAGAGACGAGCAAGACTGATTTTGTTTTAATTTAAACGACATAAAAACGGAATGCACAATAAACGTTTTAAAATATAAACTTATTAATAACGAAGCTTAATGACGTTGTGTATTTCTTCTTCTTCTTCTTCTTCTTCTTCTTCTTCTTCTTCTTCTTCTTCTTTTTCTTCTTCATCTTCATTATCATCATCATTTATTTATTTCAAGTTTGAAGTGAGTTTTCAAAGAGTGTTCATAAAGTTTTAAATATTTGTATAGCTATATTGTCTCTCAAATAACTTTCTAGTTTAATTGATCAAAAGCATTTTACAGCCAATAGACGTCAAACGGTTTCTAAATTGAACTTTATTATTTTTTGCAAGAGCAAAAAGATACGCATGACAGTATCACAGATAACTTTTTGCTTTAAAGCGTGCATTTCATATCTGGTAACTGCTCATCAGCTGTGCACTAAACAACATTGAGCAATCTATCATCAATAAACATTCATCATTAGACCACTGTTACCAGGTCACAATCATTGTTTCCCACCTATAGTAAATGAAATAGCTAATTTCGATTTAAAAAAATCTCCCGCATGGCGTTTAATTGGAGAATATATGTTGAGTTCTGTCTTTATTTCCCTCATATTCGATATGTTATTGGTAAAAGTACTTCCAATAGGATGATTTCCGGTCTCGGTTTCCGGACCACAGTTGGGTGGGATGCCGGTTGTACTGGCCTGCCAAGGATTTTCTAGCTGTAGCGGTTCCTTGTGGGTTGGATTTATATCACACGATGCAGTGACATCTGAAGTTGGCTTCGCCCCTTCGTGAGATCTACGGCCCACACGCGCTTAAGTTTCGCGCTCCCTCGGTGTGGCGACGCATGTAGAAGCCAAACCGTACCTTGATGTAGAAACGATGAACCTTTCGTCTAAAAGCCGTGAAGATGAAGTTCTCGAAGATTTCTATAAATCCTCTCGCCGGCAGCTGCGGCGAGGGATGAGATGTGGAACTTCTCAGGCGTGGTATCGATACAAAAGGGATTTCACTTTTGGGCTACTATGGAATAAAATAATTTACACCGCTTCAATTTATTGGAATTATATTTCTCGACATCATTTTCTTCTTTACATGCGACTTTTTCCACTGATGTATATAGCTCTTTACTATATATTAATTTTCTCCTTTTATTTATAAATGATGCAACGGTTGTTTACTTAAATTATTTATCGTAGCGTCGCGTCTTCGATGTATATTTTAAACGTTTACTAAACGTTCATAAATGATGAACTCCAATAACTTCTCGTAGTTACAAGAAGTCGTTTACCGAAAAAACTTCTACCCTCTTCGAGAGTTAAAGCCAGAAGAAAAACAATTAAGAATAAAACCATTTGTTCTTTTTTCTGTTTTTGTTGCTAAGCCATCGCAATACTTAATTATGATTGGTCCTACGTCATAACTTGGGATTTCAATAAACCTAAGCATTTGTTGCATCATCTATATGGCCTGCTTGTTTATTAACTTAAGTTGAATTACAGATGGCCATGTTTACCTAATATGTGCATGTATGCAATATCAGCTTCACAGCTGACAAAGTGTAGGGACCCTACCCTCTGCACTGTTGTGGCTCCTTAGGATGGAACCTGAAGTCGACTCTATTTTATTCCAGCAATAAACAGACAGTGGACACTTAGATCATGGGGGAATGCTAAGGAGACAAAAGACAGAACAAAAGAAAATAACATCGACACTTCTGGTATACTTAATTTCTTTAATTGGTATTTCATGAAACAACCTGCAAATCTGTGTCATTATCAAAATTTCTGACTAATCTTTAATTATATAAGTATACATAGTGATAATTTGCCAAAATAGTCACTTTATTTGCCAAAGCTTTAATACGTCATTCTTTATTGTAAGCTCTGGTTGCCCTCTTTATGTTGTAATCGACTTTATTATCAGTATGTGCTAAATGGGTCAATGAGGAAAATGTTTCCAGCGCAACATCCCAAATTACTCAACCGATAATAGCAGAGGAAATTATTTTAGTAGGGCTCTGAAAATTGCCAGTTTAGAAGGAGGAATATGGACTTTTCATATACTTCATGTTGTTGAATGTATCATTGTATTATTACTTCCATAATGCAAAACTTGTGGAGCCATAGATTTTAAACAACTTCACGATCAAATATAAATTTTATCTATTATACTTATATGAATATTATTTCACGAGATAAGACATAGACTTTCATGGTTGGATCATCATATAAGCATAATACATCTTCAGGCTTAAGTTGCCGTACTTAAGATTACAAATATATAAACTTGTAGTGTTTGGCAAACGATCACTACAGTCATAGATGAAATGCAAAGTTAAGAAAACCACATCCATATCGAAAAATATGGATAATTATCTAGTTAATTATTTTACAACCTTAAAACTCCTTCACCATAAAATATACACTGCGATCCATATAAACCTGAACAATTTCAATAGGCCATAACTTTTGAACCAATAATATGACACACGTGCAACTTTGGGAGAATATAATACACAATTGGGAGATGACATTACACTATTTACATCTCAGAAAAAATCTTGGAAGTGTCCTCCACCAGCATCTATACATGTTTGCACTCGTCTCCCCACGTTCTCTGAAGTTTTAGAGAAGGTTCTCGAATTTAGAGAAGGTTATTTCCAGCAAGATGGAACAACGTGCCATACATCTAATGACACCATGGAATTTGTAACCAGTTTCTTTGATAATCGAATAATCTCAAAAGGTCTGTGGCCCCCCTGACCTAATCTCACCGTATTTTTTCTTGAGGGGGTATCTAAAAATAGAGTGTACAAGAATAGTCCACGGACAGTTTATGTTCTCAAGGAATCCATTCGAACCGAAATAATTAACATTGGGGGATACTCTCCGTAAAACTTCAGAGAATATGGTGAGACGAGTGCGAACATGTATAGATGCTGGTGGAGGACACTTCCAACATTATCTCTGAGATGTAAATAGTGTAATGTAATCCCTCAATTGTGTGTTATATTGTCCCAAAGTTCCACGGATTTCCTATTATTGGTTCAGGTTTATATGGATCGTATTGTACTTCCATACATAAGGTTTGCTAAATGTCGCATTTTGGATGGGAGGTTATGAAGTTAACATCCACTTGTATGTTTCGTCTCCGTCATTGTCATAAAAGTTTTGATTTATAATGAAAAAAATAGTCATAACAGTTACAATCGTTTCGTAAGTATGGAATTTATTAATCGTTGTCCCATTTATACAATCCAGCCATGGAACGGGGTAAACCTGCTAGAATTTATAGAAAAGAAAACAGTACTTTCAAATTAACAGTTTAAATGGGAATGTAGACTAGCGCAATAGCGTGGATAGGCAAAGCTTCTACCGCGCGACCATCACAATCTCTACCTCTTGTCAATCATAGAGTCCACTGAAGACATTGGCAGAGGATCAGCTTGCCTCGTTCTGTGGTAATTTAGGATCAGAATGAAGCTATAAAAAACCGGGTAAATGAACCCATCGCATAGAATCTACTTCTCGAGGTACAGATACTTTACACTGAATAACATTTTCAATTTAAAAAGACCTACAGACAGACACTTTACATTTATTGAAGACCTGAAACTGCAGAACATCCCAATACATAGAACAAAACTTCAGGAGATTCAGAAACACTGCAATACTTGTAGTACACGAAGTCCATAGACGAGGTCAATTTTTATGCAGTGAAGTTCACGTTCACTACTGTACTTCATTACAGCTTCAGCAATGATTTATTTATCCTGTCATTGGACTGACTTGCTACAAACTGGATCGTTAATATTTTATATGCTTTATTATTACCTTTCGGTCTTTGTAGTAGGGTTGATACCGTTTTCCGTTTTAATACGCAGGTGTTTTAAATGATAGATTTCTTTATTATGATATGAACTTAGCAAAAATAAATAGCGTGGTAGAAAAATCCTAGAGAATGGAAAGATAAAAGTTTCAGACAAACTTCAACGTAGTACGGATGAAAGACCTATAGGAATACACACATATAAACCAGTTTTGAAAAATGTTAGCTAAAAGCAGATGTCAGAAGTTTTTGTTTCTAAGTGTAAGATATGTAAATACGTACTCAAACAAATTTCCGGACTTCACTGCAGTTCTATTACTTCTTCACGAGAAACTGAAACTTGGAAAGTTTTAGTAATGTATTTATCTTTAATGGTGGCATTGGTTCATTTTTCGTAGGCTATTTATTTTCAAACCTATGTAATTTCGGTGGAATCAGAAAAAGAAGAAGAAATGTTTATGTTCCAGAAGTTGGCCACCTTTTCGGTACTCTGTGAAATTTTCTCGTTTTTAATAATTTCTTCCCATTTCTTAGCAGTTCTTATCGAATGTTTTTATTGATTTTACTTCTTTTATTTTCAATGTTGGCATAAGCCACCTTTATATAAGAATGGAAAAGCATCAGCAAGTAAAAGAATATCATTATTCTTTGTAAGGCCATAAGACAACTGGTTGATAGTAAAGCATATACAATATCAATAATGTAGTTTATTGAGATACATTCTTGCAGAAAGTGCAATGAAGTAAAAAATGTTAATATGGCTCCCAAATTTTATTACATGGAAAAGCCGATCATTCCTGGGCTTGGCATATTATTCCATTCATTGTAAAAATCAACTTGTTCTGCAAAGATACTCTCCGCCCGTCTCGGTAGCGTAGATGGTAGCGTGTCTGCCTCACGTTCAGGTGGTCCCAAGTTCGAATCTCGGTCAGGGTCAGTTACCTGGATAAGGGGTTTTTCCGGGGTTTTCCCTTATCCTGAAAGACAAATGTCGGGTAACTCTAAGCTCCATGGACCCCGGACGCATTGAGCATCATTTCACCCATTTTATTCATCGTCCGATATGACAATGTTGGAGGACGTAAATTACAAAAAAAAAGTTTTATATAAAAAGTAAAAGTTGACGAATATTACACTTGGGATGAATTTCCATACAGGTCTTCAATTTGGGACAGTCTTTCACTGGGTACGTTGATATATCATATGATATGATTTATTAAGTATTGGTCTACCTCTGAGCTGTGCCCTGATTCTGTTGCTAACAGGGTAGCCCTTTACACGTATTTGTCCCTTTTAATAGTCACTGCTTTTCATTTAATTTCTATGCTGCGCTAGATTTTTCAAATTTTTGTGCCTGTCTATAAATTATTACACTCATTTCTGCTGCATATTATTATTGTTCACTGTCTGTATTCACTTAGCCTATTTTTTCAATGCTTCTCACGTACACATCATCCCTTTTGCGTCCCATTTTCCTATTACTAATTATGTAACTTCACTAGCAGTTTTCCACATTACAGCCGTATCACAACTGTTCAAATCTGTTCATATACCTCTGACGACATCATTCTATTTGTTCCTTTCTACATTTTACCTATAAACACCAAATTTATGCCTTGCTGATAGGGTACTAAATATCTCGGATTCCAAACAAAAAAATTGGCTCTCTAAGAAACCCAGAGCGTCAAGTTCAGCTTTCAGCTTACTCTGAGACAATGTTACCTTCAGATAGCGCTTAAATTTAATTGGGAAGCCCTCAAACTGGCAACATTACAATAGGTTACATACAATAGGTAATTTATTCTGTAATTATTTCATTAGTGTTACAGACAACACTGTAACACACTGTAACAATATGTTGTTAATTTATTTCTGGACGTGCTGTATAGCTCAATAGCAGTGAAAGTAATGACGTGAAATAAATGTCTCTCCTTTAGCGTCCCAAAAACTCCCAGAATCGCTTCGCCTAAAGAGTGTGTGACATTCTTAGAGCACGACAATAGAGGCACGTAGGTACTGCGTGACAATGAATGAACAATCAACATTATTTACTTGTCAGTTTGACGTCACGTGGAACCGATTGTCGAAATCACGTCATTCTGAATACTTCCAAGAAGCATTACCACACCTGTACTGAGATCTAAGAAATGAGGTCGGGTCGTGCACCACACAGTCTCAGTTGTGCAGAGGAGGTACATGCATATTTAGGAAATGTACAGTTCTTTACAAAACATTTTGTCTAATAGTCGTAAAGATCAAATGCTGTCCATATTAGCTGTGAAAACAAAGCTTGAATGTCTGAAAATAAACCCAAAATTAAAAATAATTTATGAAATCGTTTTAGTGGTATATTAAGGCTTTATGCGTTCATCAGAGAGCAGTATTTAAAATGGCATTCATGCTGCATTACTAATGTGGGCCGTGGGTCATTACTTCACTTTCTTTACTTTGCAGGCCAGTCACTTGCGGCAGCAAGGTAGTGTGATCCAATTATGTTTGGCATTCCCTCCTTTTGTACACGATTGTGTAACGCTGTCAGAAAGAAGTACTGAAATGTATAAGTGAATAAATTTATCTTCTATTGACTTCGGTACATGATTAATAATAATAATAATAATAATAATAATAATAATAATAATAATAATAATAATAATAATAATAATAATCATAATAATAATCATAATCATAATAATCATAATCATAATAATCATAATCATAATAATCATAATCATAATCATAATAATAATCATAATCATAATAATAATCATAATAATAATCATAATAATAATAATAATAATAATAATAATAATAATAATAATAATAATAATAATAATAATAATAATAATAATAATAATAATAATAATAATAATAATAATAATAATAATAATAATAATAATAATAATAATAATAATAATAATAATAATAATAATAATAATAATAATAATAATAATAATAATAATAATAATAATAATAATAATAATAATAATAATAATAATAATAATAATAATAATAATAATAATAATAATAATAATAATAATAATAATAATAATAATAATAATAATAATAATAATAATAATAATAATAATAATAATAATAATAATAATAATAAAGATATTATAAAACAATGATAGAAACGTTGTAAATATCACATAAAAAGTGCAAAAAATGTGTTAAAATTGCATTAAAACCATTAAAAGAAGCAGAGCAATCTCGTGTTGTGATACCAGTGTTCAAGTAAACAAAAGCGTGGCTCAAACAAGTCCGCTTCAAGCTGAATGATTTGGAGTAGACCTTGGTTTGTCTAAGTAGACAGTTGCTTGACATGCATCCTGGCAGCTCTTTAATGCTTTCTTGCAGCGACTCTCTTCAATCTTTCACACTTAGCGAGTGAGTGAGTGATCTTTAAAATCTTTTTAACCTTTAAACAAAGTGAGTAAATGATCTTGAGCTACAGCTGCTGCTCAAACTCTTCCCCATGCGATTTGTAAAGCAGCTCAGGTGGTTTCGTCTGTGACCCGCATTCGGGAGGCCCGAATTCGATTCCCGTGGCCAACCTACCTGATCCATGGGTTAGTTACATACCCCGAATTTCCTGCCCCTCCATTTCATCTCCATTATCATTTCATATCATTTCTCATCCGGTGGCCTCATTCAAGGTAGAAGTGTCGGCGGAACTCTCGGCGGTCTTCGGTTGCCGGTCTTCGGAACCGACTGTGGGACCGTTTCCGAACCACAATAGGGAGGAATGTCCATTGTCCTTACCTGCCGGGGAGGTTTCTATTTAAATAAAATGTAGGGAACCTGCCCTCTGCACTGTCGTGGTTCCTTGGGAAGGCTGCCCTCTTGTCTCCGCTCCCTCATCCTTCCTTCCGAGAATGTCTCACGTGGGGACATAGATACAATAGATCCAGACTGATCGCAGTGCCAAATCCCCTCCGTAGAAAAGAAACAAGAAAGAAGAAAGAAAGAAAAAGAGAAAAGACTGTCTGGGTTCTATTTACAGCTTATATTGAAAATAAAATACATTGAAATGAAATCATTAAACGTGTCCATCAACGCAATTTAATGAAAAAACAGAAAAAAATGAAATCTATGTTTTATTGTAAGTGTTTGCTAAGATCATCAACTGCGGCCACGTGCTTAGTGCAGGCTCTCGCGTTTGTTTACCTCAGGCGTGCTTCTTATTTCAGAAAGAGTATAGGTGTCCAAACCATACTAGTTGTCTCTGGTGTATTTCAGTCTCTATTCATTTTTATACTTCTCCTTCAAGTCTCTTATATTCTTACACAATTATTTGTTATCTTATGCGGTCTTGATTTCTAGCCCAAATCCATTATCGAACTTCAGTCTTGAATTTCCTCACTAAAATTGGGCAAGTGTCAAGATAGCTTCCTAACCTAGTAAGAAACATCTTAACTGTCTTGCAGCTTTATAGGGCGGTCGACAGCAAATTATTTAATATTACGATATGTGATTCAAATTTTATTGGCTGTATCAATTCTTGTTTCATATTTGGGAGAGATTTTAAATCTCTAATACTTATGCCTCTTTTCTGCCTTTCTTACTGTACGTATGTTTTGGAAATTGTGTTTAACTCATTATTTTCAAAGGAGATTCCAGGGGTTAGGTAAGCAGACATTTTAAAACTACATAGCAGAAATTAGTACAAGAAATTATATGTACATTGACCATAATATGATTATGAGAACATTTGAAGTCAAGTCTAGGCTAAATTTACACTGTGCTCTGCTCCCTCTCGCTTGATGATGATAACAATAAGTAATCAATATCAGAGCGTTGACTCTTGCCTTACACGTGGACACAGTTAGCAAGGCTTTTATTCTCATAAGAAACAAACTTCTTAGAGTAACAGAAATATTGCTTGAAGCAGCAATTAAAATGCTGAAAGTAATCGCCGGAAACAGCGTGTTTAACTTCCTACCGGTGTCAAGTGAACCACTTCCTGAGCTTCGTCGGTAAGGAATAATTCAGGAATATAAGAAAGCACACTAGTCAGCGTACCTTTCTGGAAATTTCAATTACAAAAAGAGTTTGTTAATAATCAGTAGCATATTAAGTGTGGAACTAAAACATTCTGTAAATTAATTTTCGAAAGTGTGTGTATGTGTGTGTGGTATGTATCAGTTCACCCTCTTTTTAAATTAATGCGTCACCCATTTTTTCTATTTTGCATTTTAAAATATATTTCAATGATTACGTCTTTGATTTCTATTTCATTTGGTTTCTATTTTTACCTTTTTTACTTTATCTGGAAGATTATACCTATTTACCGTGTTGTTTGACATAAAATGTAGTCACTTGAATGAACTTCGAAAACTTAGTAGTTTAAGTCGGAGGAACAACCCTTTCATGAACAGTTTAAGGTTATTTTGTGAGATAATAGTTCCTACTAAACTTCGCATAGACGCCATTGATTTAAAATTCTTCCTGCATAATATGATAAATACAGATATTTGTTTATTTCGTAAAGTAATAACCACTTTCGTTGATTGCAATATTTTACGGCTTAAAGAAAATATTCTGTTTGAATTTTAATAGTGAATGTTACAAAAACCTTTGAATCCTAATAGTGAACTAGTACAGTACGCGTGTTTTTATTCAGCTAATAACAATTAATAATTAACACTTATCTATAACTAATAATTAATAATTTAGAAAGTGAATCAAAAATTCAATCACTACTTTTATTCATAAACTGTATGACTGTGATATAGTCCCTTGTGCTTCAACTTTTTTATTCAGTTGACGTTTGTGTGTGAAACGGATCAAGTATTTATGAACGGGTAACGAACTTACATTTAAAATTTAAATACATTATGTTAGCTTTACTGTTAACTCAGGATCATATTTAGAGTCGCTTTTAGAAGAAGGTACCACTGTTCATCAATGTTCTAAGTATTTTTTGGGGAGATTGGAGTGCTTCCCCGGCCGCTTGTTAATTTAGCAGCAACCTTAGGGAATTTGTAAAGTTTTTTTTTTTTTTTTTTTTTTTTTTTTTTTTTTTTTTTTTTTTTTTTTTTTTGTTGATTCATTAGTACTGGAATTCTTCTTAGGTCGTGTACACGGAAGCTCATCTGCTATGGCTTAAGTAGAGCATGTTGGGTATGAAGATCTCAGGGTAGCGTGACGAGAAATGATAGACTAATCACTGTTTATTCGAATTTACACCAGTTATTAGTGTCCCCGATAAAATGTTTTCACTACTGATGCACCATGAATTTCCTTATACGTTCGCACACCTTGCATTTCACACTGATACTGACCACCGCGTCCTTTCCCAGTTCCTTTTTAACTGCTTACATGTCTTTGTAAGGGGTTGAGTGCAATGAACTACCCCAAACCTTCTGTCCCGTTAAGCACCGTTAGGATTGTCTTTTGAAAAGCCTAAAGAGCATTCTTGCAGGTAGTGAAAACATATATATGGTGAAATTTTTGTCAACTCATACGTTACAATTCACATTTTACACACACACACACACACACACACACACACACACACACACACACACACACACACACACACACACACACACACACACACACACACACACACACAAACACACACACACACATATATATCCCTCTCGTCTTTCTAAATTATTATTTATATTACACTTATCTTAATGAGGTACTTATAAATAATGCCTGAAGATAATGAACATTTTATAAATTTTATTGCCTCCCTTAGCAGTAAATCCTGCTAATTACTCATCACCCAGCAACTGCTACATTTAATGGAAATAAATATATACCTAACCCTACTTTATTAGTTCCATCTAATTATAAGGATGAAGGGGTAGAAACGTATAAAATAATACTTTTCTTTGTCTCATATTTTTTTAACTCATTCCTATTGCACTTGCCAAAGCTGCTTTACATAAAGCAAGAGTGAGATTACTATCCATGACTGTAAAGCTCAAATGGGTCCTTGGCCTCCATCGCTCTAATGACTTTTAGTTCCAATGCTATCATCGCCCACCAAGTGCTTCCCACTTAAGATTTCCCACTGGGTTTCTTCCCCCACATTTGTGCATTACACGGTATCGGGTACTCTATTTCCCATTATGTGCTTGCAGTGGTACAGTGAATTCCCCATTAACTTGAAACGCTGGATTTGCTACCGCAGTAAAGCAATTGCTATCATGTCTTTTCTTAAGGTACAAGATATGCTTACACCCAGCAATTTCTTTATAATGTTTCACTCGAAATGCATTTTGGAGGTAACTGAGTATTACATAGATATAGTTTTCCAGAGTAGGTATAATAATGTAGGTACACAAAAACCAAACAGCGGATAAATATTTTTTTGCAATTTACGTCCTCCACCATTTAGTCATATCGAAAGATGAATGAAATGGGTGAAATGATGCCCCAACGAGTCCGGGGTCCATGGAGACATTAGTCTTTCAGGATAACGGAAAACATCGGAAAAAACCTTATCCAGGTAACTCACTCTGACCGAGATTCAAACTCGGGACCTCTTGAACGTGAGGCAGAGACGCAACCATCTACGCTACCGAGGCGGGCAATAGTCAATTAAGTCTAATAGATTGCAGGACCAAAACTTCGATAGCACCGTATTATAGAAAAAAACATTTCTATCATAGTTTGCCTTGACAATAGCTTTAACATTTCTATTAAATTAAAATATATTTCAGATTTAATTTGAGATGCATTTAGTGTCGTGGTATAGAAATAGTAAATAATGCAATTAAAATAAGAATTAAATTGCTAATTTACAGTTATACAGCGGTACTATGCCTTCTTTTAAAATTGCTTAACATTGCAGATTCTTCTGAGTGCTTAGAATTCATATTAATAGGCAGATGTAAGCTACCGCTTTACATAGGATTTTCAAAACATAAGGTAACAAGTTCCATGGGCTCTCCATTGCTTGAGAGAAGTGAGAGTCGCTGGGAAAATTGTGCCGTCAGAGGCCTTCTGGAATAATTTACCTTATAGTGAAGAGGTAGATGCTGCATATGCTGACGTACTGTTGTCAAACAGGTAGCATATCTCGCCTACACCCAGGAGCAGAAATCCTTCCTCTAGTCTTTGGTACTGATAACACCATGTAAGAAATCACAAGAATTTCTGCTGCTCAGCTTAGGCGAGTGTTCAGCATCTCTTATAAGGGAGGTTTTCTTGCTTCTCTTGCACAGTGAGCCTATATTTTGTCTATTAAATGTGTTAAAGACCGTAAACAAATTCATTTGTTTAAACCATTCTGTAATATTGAGTATTTGAAGCTTCATATTGCTACGATGTTGATATAAAATATAGTGCGATCCATATAAATCTGAACCATTTCAATACGCCATAACTTTTGAACCCATAATAGGACACAAGTGCAACTTTGGAAGAATATAATACACAATTGAGAGATTACATTACACTATTTAAATCTCAGAGAAAATGTTGGAAGTGCACCCACTAGCATCTATACATGTTTGCACTCGTCTCACTATATTCTCTGAAGTTTTAGGTGAGTATCCTCGCTAATGTTACTTATTTCGGTTGGAATGGATTCCTTGAGAACATCAATTGTCCATAGCCTATTCTTTTACACTCTATTTTTAGATACCCCCACAAGAAAAAATCCGGTGAGGTTAGGTCAGGGTTCTGGAGGGCCACAGACCTTTTGAGATTATTCGATTAACAAAGGAACTGGTTACAGTGCCATGGTGTCAATAGATGTATGGCACGTTGCTCCATCTTGCTGGAAATTCGATATCATCCAGCTGCTCCACAAATGTATTGAAGATACCCAAATAAACTTCAGTGTATACAGTCCTATCAAAGACAATTAAGACATTTAAGACTGTCAACTGTTAACAATTGTCATGCTGTCAATTCTCCCAGAGCCACTGAAATCATTAAAACAAATTTCTACTTTCTCCGAGCTTTCAAAGGGAAATTATGACCCATTGAAATGGTTCAGGTTTATATGGATCTCACTATAAGTATATTTGAAACAAGTACACGTGAATGTCCCTTAATTCTCACGGAGTTTGATACAGCATGAAAAATTAATTGCTAACAGTTAGTTAAGGGATAATTTAAATTTTGGTAGTAAAATAGCTTTTTAATCATGCTAAAGTACTTGCTGATGTTGGTGAAGGAATGCTTTGAGAAGTTAAATAACCTTTAGAATGACCATAAAGTAACAGAATGTACATATCGTAGTTTCCGTAGTTAACCATTTCAGGTGAATATCCTGGTTGCAGAAACGGGTATAAAAATAAGCCTTTGTAAGAACAGCTTTGTTTCAGAATGCATACCTACAATCCTTAATCGAGTACATTTGTTAGTGAAACAATATTCATAGACTCAAGTGATATACTTTGTAAATATTTAATGCTTTAATACTTGTATAAATTAACAAAAAATTTATTCTTGAAGTGTACTTCCGTAAACGTTTTAATTCTGTCCTCTTTTGCATTCCTGCTCCCGGCAATCGTGAAAATATTTAACTTATACAACCCTCAAGTTTGAGAGCAATGGACGAATGTGAGGAATTTCAGAAATCCCCAACATTCAACCACCGATTTAAATGAAGTGAAGAGAACGGCTTCCTTAAAAATACAATGCTTCATATTTCAGACAATTGCCTGTTTTCACTGGCATTGTCAAAACACTACAAAATCTCTCGTTATATTTCAATTTGTGCAACGTCTGGATTGTGCTTGTGTTATATGAAAACGTGTACGACAAGTTTTATGGTGTTTTCTCTCAGTAGGAATGAAAATTAAAATAGGTTGCTCTTTGTTTCATCCCCTTTTAATTTTTTTTATTTCGTATGAGGCTCTGACCTCGGAGACAACTGGTGGAGTTAAAATACGACCTGAAGCTTTACCTTGGGTAGTGTTTTATCTTTGTTGATATTCAATAATACATTTTGTGGTTATAGCATTTCTTAAAATATCCTGATGTTGGGAGTGATGTACGCTCCCGAAACGTGGATTTGTAATCGTCTTTTCACCTGACTTGTTTCCCGAGAAGATGTGAAATATAACTGATGGTGTTATTTCTCGCTTAACTAGTGTTTCTTAACGTTGGCTTTTTCCTTTAGATATTTACATTTACACATTCACAGGCTCTATGCAAGTAGGGAGTGATTCCGGCTAAAGAAAAATCAGTAACGTATCCGGAATGTAACCTGGTATCTCAAGGCTGGGATGCCGGAACGCTGACCATTCGAACGGAGAGTCCGAACATTTTTTTTTACTTCAACGGTTTAAAGTTCTATAATAAAATGGGATTTTACTAAGAAATTGGGGCATAAAATTGTAAAAATTAAGTAGGGAAGGTGTAATGTACATGCGTATAAGAGATCTCATTTTACAGTAGAAAGTATTCGCTGAAAGAAAATATTTGCTACAGCATTAAAAACAATGTTACTTTATTTTAATAAACGTTTTAATAATTCTTACCACCTAATTTTAATACATTAAATAAATTATAGTCTTTTAGTGTTCAGGTCATTTTTAAAACATATTAAGGTCATCAAAATCCGGGCGTTGATTAGAGTTAGTCTCTTTTTTGGACTTGGTTGTACTGAAAAGTGCACAATGCACCATTTGTTTAGCTATGAGACAAAGGAAAGATGCCACAAACTCTAACTTGTTTTCTCAATAAGGATTTTAATTCTATAGTTTGAGCAATCACTTTGGTTGCCTTTCTTATGTATTGGAACAATTACATTAAATTCCCAGTCTCTTGGTATTTTTTTCCGTCCATATCTTCTGAAATGAACTTTTCGGTGTTTTTATTAATTCTTTACCTCCATATTTAATCATTTCTGGTGCTATTCCATCCCTACCAGCTGCTTTGCATAGCTTGATTTCTTGTATTGCCATTTGTACTTCAATTCTATCAATTTCCTTTACTTCTTCCTCTCTTTCTTCCCCATAATTACTAATTATTATTCTCCTTCTTATACCTGTATTCTCTGCATCTTCGTATATGTATGAATCTAGAAGGGTATTCATAAACTTTTCTTCATAATATTCTCTCCATGTATTCAGAATTTCTTTGTGTTCGGCCACTAACTTTCCATGTTTATTTTTGACATTCCTTATCTGATTTCCCCTTCTTGCACGTAGGGCCTTAAGAATTTGCCAAAATCTTCTGTTATTTTCTTTATAATTCTCTTGCATTGGTTTTCCAAATTCTTCCCATGATTTGTTCTTTGCTTCCTTTATACATCGTTTAGCTTGATTTCTGGAATTTACATATTCTTCCCAGTCTTTGGGGTCTTTAGTTCAAAGATATTTCTTCCAAGATATTTTTCTTTTCTTGTATTATATTTTTAACTTCTTCATCCCACCAATCCGTATGTTTTGTATTTGGACCAATTTTCTTAATTGCACATACTTCCTTCGCATTACACATAAAAATTATAAATATACGTTTGAGATTCTCTGAAACCATAAAAGAAATTGGTGCTTGTGTATGTGTAACAGATCTCTAAAGCGAAAGGTGTTTAAATACCAAAGATAATTTCAAGCTCTTCAAATTTCAATAATACGATTTTCAAGAATCTCCCCTTATTACCCTTTACATGGAACATTTTTTCGAAAATATTGAATGTTTTCAAACGTAGTTCTAAGTTTAAAACAGAATACCTTTAAGATATTCGCTTGATAAAATGTGTAAATATTTTGAATTTTCTAGGAACAGCGTATGAAATTCTCTTAAATTTAAATGGCTTTTTTCTTTTTATAATTATAACGTATAAGAGATAGGCAGAAAGTTGCTATACTACATAATTTATGCACGTAACATTCTCTGTGGCATAAACTATTTCTGAGGTACTCTTCATTGTTCGAGTTGCCAAATATTTATGATTTTTACAACTCATACAACATCGCTATTCCCTTTTTTTTTTTTTTTTTTTTTTTTTTTTTTTTTTTTTTTTTGATTGAATGGTTGTTTAAGTATGGTCAAAAATACAAAGAGTACTGAATTTCAAAGGCATCACAGAGCGAGCGTACTTTTTTTAAAAGAATAATACTGGTTATGTCGTAAATAGAAGAATCAGCTTTTGTACGCATAGTTCGTTGATATAATCATTCTGTAATACATAATGTATACATTTGGGTATCCACTGTAATAAAGTTGAAAGGGTTTTGAACACAGAGTTGATCAGCTGTTTTCAGTGCCTATGATGAGCTGCCAGTCCAATTTTAAAATAAACTATGAGGTTTGATAAGGTTCGAGGGGGTGGGGATTAGCTCCTCAACCTAATGTGGATCATTTGTGCCTTTGCCCATATAGAGGGCGTTTCCAGGAGGCAAGGGTGAAATGAGAGGAAATGTTAGAAGTCGGATAGAAAACTAGAGAACCTATATTTTCTTTTCTTCAGATGTGAACTACCGGTGACAGCTAGAACAACCGTTTCCCTTCCTCTTGCAAATTTACACATTCCCGTAGGAAGGGGTGTACTGGTACACAGCCTCCAATCCGGTGGATGAATGTTTACATAGTTCGTCCTCTTTCCCTACGCAGAAAATGCCTAGGAACTTAGAATCCTGAAATATCCAACCAGAATGAAGGTGAAGTGAAAGGAGAAATGAAGTTAAATGGAATAACAGGAAGTTTGGGGATGTAATTAACCTTCCCACGATTCGCCTACCAACACCGAAAAAACCCCATTAGTCAAAAGGTCAACCTCTGGGTAAAATTAACCATACTGTTATTACCTTCCCCAGACCATGTTGCATCTTTCTCTACGGAAATGTCCAGCAGTGCTAACTGGAAAACGTATCAGCTGTTATTAACGCCTTCACAAGAGCTTCACCATGAGTCACAGTTTCACCAGCTCATCTCCATTGTCTGACATTAATTATTCTGTATTATTCCGGGAATTTGCTTTCAAACCACCAAAGGGCTTTCTGGAGATTTGGCGGGTGTTCCTTTCTAGGAAATATTTATTCACTTTTATTCTCGGAGCAGTAATTGTCCTCATTCCACAACCTTGAGATCGAGGGATGCTGCTTTTCTTCTACACAGTATTCCAATTATAATTTCCTCCGTAAATGATATAATATTACGTACATGAATCGCATGCTAAAATCAGTAGGCTATAGATGCTTAAATTAAGTTGCCTAATTAATTAGCTGAGTAACTAATTATATTTCTTCAAAATATAAGAGGCTTAAGGAACAATGTAGAATCATAATACTGAAAATCAACTGCCACACAATTTATACATTTCTGAACAATTTCATTACAAGGCTACTCTTTAGAAGCACAATACTCCAGAAAAAAATTACATAAAGGTGGAGTTGTTCTGTAAAGTTTTAGATTTATTCACATTTTGTTGGGAAAAAGACTTCGAACTCTTTGCAGTTCAGTTAAATAAAAGTCATAATAACTTAATAATAGTAGCCCTATTTCAATTACTTATAAAACAACTAGATATGCTCTAAAAATTTTATTTAAAACGAAAAGAGAATTAATCATGTGTGGTGATATAAATGTGGACTGTTTGAAATCGAGTCTTCAGAGGGAACAATTTAGCTCTTCAATTACAACAAACCACATGACACATATTACACACTTTCCAACGAGAATCCAAAATAGCTGATGTACAGCTATAGATAGTACATTTGTAAATTCTGATAGAACTATCTCATCTATTGCACCATCTCATCAAAAACTAATGGACTGTCAGAACATGATGTGAAAATTCTGTGAATTGATAAGACACATTTAAAACTCAAACCTAAATACACACATCGGAAATAAATGAAAATACTCTAAACGAATTGAGCAAGAATCATAAACTTGAATCATGGACCCAAGGTATGAAACTAATGGAACCAACAATAAATATAATAGCTTTCTTCAATGCTTCAAAACTCACTAGAATTTTGCATTCCATTTAAGTCTAAAAATGTTTAACTTAAAAAAGACAATGCCTCGATCACATTAGGAATTAGAACCTCATGCAGCCGTAAAAGAGAACTATATCAGCAAGTTAAAATCAGTAACAATTTACATTTAAAAACTATCACAAATATATTGCAAACTTTTAAAGAAGGTAATAAAAACATCTGGAATATTTCATTATAATAAACTAATTCAGCACATGAACAATGAAATAAAAACCACTTGGAATACAATAAAAACTGAAACAGGTAAACAAACGCTCACTAAAAATTGTTCAAATGTTGACAATCATGAAACTATCGAACCTCATGAAGTTGCAGAAATGTTTAATAATTTTTTGGATGTAACAACAAAACTAAATAATAATGATGATGATAATAATACAAGTAAAGATGAAACATTAGAAATGTTGTGATCAAGTTTCACAAGTATAGTGCCTACGTTTAAAATCAAGCTGAATACGCCTTCTGAAATTAGTAAAATTGGCTGTTTTAAAACAAAAAATTCTTCTGGTTGTCATGAAATAACTATAAAAAATATCAAAATCACGTTCCTACCAAATTAGGATTCTCTCAGTTTTTAAGCAGCAAGTCTCTACAGACTGGAATGTTCCCTGACAGGATGAAATTCGCGATTGTTAAACCCCTTTTCAAAACAGGCGAATGCAATAATGTTTTAAATGATAGACCAATATCTCTCCTGCCAATTGAAAAAAACTAATCTTCAGCAAACTGTGTAAACATCTCAATGTCAGTGATCAGTTTGGATTCAGAATAGGAATATTCACAAATAATTCAAATTATAAACTTGCACATGACGTGTTGACTGCCTTAAACGGAAAAAAGAGATGTAGGTAGAATTTTCTTGACCCAGCAAAAGCATTTGATTGATTAATCATGACATTCTTATAGCAAAATTGGAACTCTATGGACTAAAAATGAGTTTAAGTTCGTTTGTATCATATCTAAATAAAAGAAAACAATGTTTTAAAGTGATGGGTTATGAAAAACAAATTTTAAATTGAAAAATAGTAACATTTGGAGTACCTTAAAGTTCATTGTTGGGGAATATTACTGTTTCTTATCTATATAAATCTCCTCTCACTTTATATAAAGACCTACAGGTCTTTTCGCTGATGACAATAGTATCTGGTGATCAGTACAAATTTAAATGAGGTACAATTAAATTGAATTAGGTTTTGAAGTGCATGTTATGTTGGTTTAAAGCGAACTATCTGTAAATTTAGATAAACTTCGTACGACTTACAATCCGATACAAATTGGGATTAATTGTTACTATAAGAAATTGATAGCATCAAATTTCTGGGCCCTTAAGTAGACAGAAATTTAGATTGGAAAACTCACATAAAATACTGAAAAAATATATTTATCATGCAAAAGAAGGTTATAAAAATAATTTCTAATACCCATAGCAGACTCTCTTGCAGAGATGTTTTTAGAAGATTCAAGATATTAATATTTCCTTGCGTGTATATATTCTCGATCCTTAAATTCTTTGTATGCAATCGGGCCTCATTTATAACAAATAATGTAATTCATAGAATAAACACTAGAAAAAGAACACTAACACCCATCATCCTAGCGCTTAACTTCCTTGCTTTCAGAAAGGTGTATATTATAAAGCATCAAAATATTTGGAGCTTTTCCCTAATGATCTTAAAGGAAAAATTGATAATTTCAGTGTTTTTAAAATGCTACTAGAGAGTACCTATAGCCAAAATTATTTTATTCTGTACAAGGCTCTCTGAATGACAAATGCTGATTATGCTTAGATATGTAGTAGCTCTGTAAGTTGAATCTGTTCCAATGACAAATCTTTGCCAGTTTGTCTTTGACGCCCGTTCAACGGCTATTTGAATGATATGTTTTGAAGAAATGACAATACATGGCATTCATTGCAAATCCAATAAAAATATTGAGACGTACTGGTAAAAGCCAAGTGAAAGTTGATAAAAAATAAAAAGAGTAAATATAAATAAAAAGTATTATTATCCCTACATTGTTTTCTATATTGCCTGTATATAATACGTCTTTATGTAAATATTCAAGTATATTAAACTGTACACTTTTTTTAACATGTCCAATCTTCATAGGCCTTTGTGGATACAAATGATCTCGCTGTACAAAAATCAATCTAATCTAGTTTAAGAAATGCCTGCTGAGAGCATATCAAAACATTTCTATCAGGTTTTCTTTGTTTCTTTTATTATGATTTAAACTGCGGTAGTACAACAGTCACCGTTTCGATAATTCGTTAGCAGTGCTGAAGGAATATTTCATAAGGCTTACATACCTCTCTGGATTTTGTATAAATAGCAAAATGTGGAACATCATCGGCAATATATTTCACTGAGTATTTTTAAAGATAATTGTGAAAATTCAGGATTCTAAAAATGTAAAATATCAGACATGAACCACAAATAAACTTTTTTGGAAACCTTGGGCATTATGGCGAAGTTCAAATAAATGGCCGCAATGCAGATCTAAGAGGGGGACAGAAAATACATGAATAAAATATAGGAGTTTCAAAAGTAGTTCAAATTTTGCAATAACTGGGTTGCAAAAGAAATCTCTTTGGTGGATAAACAACAGGATTTACTTTTCACAAAGCACTGAATATGCCCATGTTCCTGTTATAAATTCACGCACATTTTTTTATCGCTGCACAGCAATTTGCAATCAGAAAGTTGCAATATTCAAATGGAGGAAATACCTATTTAGTTGTGGGGTCTTTCAGTAAATCGCCCAAACTCGAATACAACCCAGCAGAGGAAAGACTCGTGCTTTCAGATATACAGATATAGCTTTTCAACTTCAGGATGATGGAATGTATCTGATGTACCTGGAACTATTCCTTTAAGGTAATACATTTTCGTACGTTTAAAAATACATATTTTGAACAACTTAAGTATGTTTTAGATTTTAATGTCAAAATACTGGTTACAGTATAAAATTGTATATCATATACTGTTTAAATTTTTATATATTATGCGAAATAAAAGGGAAATTACTTAAGTCTCTTAATATTTGAGTGGTCTTATCTATGTCCTAAATAGAATATCAAATAAATTCACCTTTAAGGCAAGGCTACACTGAAAATTCCAAATTCTATAATAATAATCCTATCATTATGAAACTTTAGCCACATAATTAGAGTATCATTTTAAACTTGCATGCAAATTTTTATGTTGCTACACCGAATAGTTCATTACTTATTAATTATTTTTTTTGAAAATATTGTAACAATTAAAAAAGTTCTACGCGTCAAAATATTTGAGATTTTAAGTTCAATCTTTGTTTTTGGCTAGTACAGAGCATTTTAAAAGATCCACGTTCTTCCTTTTTGGAATACTCTTGTAGCATTTGTTCTAAAACATTTTCCAGGTTTTAGCTCTCAAAAGTTTGAAAATATTAACTTATTTTATTACTTAACACCATATAATTTTCAAAACATGAGTATTAACAAAAAGGGGAAATGTGATGTTTCTTATTTACATTTTAGAAGTGTTAGAAAACATTTTTCTCAGAAAATGGATTTTAAAGTCATGATTGTTACTTTTAACGACTGTTAAAGGAAAGGTATCTTTAAATTGTTACGTGATGGCCTAAAGTGGTGCAAATGATAAAAATAGCATGTCATCTATTACTACAAACCCTAAGCTACCAAAAATGCCAAAAAAAAAGAAAATTTCATGATTTTCAACATTTTCGGGGAATTTTTAGTGTAGCCTTGCCTTAAAAGGGCGAATGCATTCTCGAAAATGGAGAGTGGTTATGGAATAAAAAGGTCAAACTAATTGATTACTACAACATTTGTAACCTAATCCTTCCTCTTCCAAATTTAGGATGATGTCTTCAGTTCAACAAACCTCAGTGCTCTTGGTTTCTCATCCAGTATCAGTAGTGATAAATGCTTGGAAGCATTCTCTACACGTGATTGAGCCAATTTATCCTGCGCTCAGAGAGTTGCTCATTAGCGTGAAACTGTGCAGAAGCTCTCCTGTTCTCTTACTTCCTACACTGTGGATCTTAAAAATCTCATCTCGCTCGCCTGCAGGCAATCGGCTTCATATTGCTGCTCCATGAAGCCGAACAAGTACGACCGCACTGCTGAAGATTTATGGTATGATTGTGTGATCGCTTCTATAGACTAGACATAACATGGAAACCTTGTTTCTATTGGTTCACTCTATATAGCCAACGAGGGAGCAATTCCATACATCCAATATCATATTTCTTCCTGGATTTCATTTATTTCGGCAATAACTTTTTTATTCCCATTCAACGGTATTCACCATGTGCTGTAGCAAACAGTTGTTAGCAGCTTCTGCTACGGGCACCACTGATTTCTTTTGTCTTTACACTTGGATTGGATATATCTCAGTTTCTTTGGTGCTGTAAAGCTGTAACATTTTTAATGCAATACATAACATGTGGCATTCGTCAGACAAGTGATACAAGGGTTCTCAGCGGTAGACTGTTTTGCTTTTTTTAAACACGCGTGCAACTGTGTCTTCTTTATATCTATAAAGGTTTTTTATATCTATTTTTTTATTTGGGTTTAACGATTTTCTTTTAAAGGTTTTGTTAAGTAATGAATTAATAAGGGATTTTAATCCTTTCATTATGATTTCAAGACATAAGCTTATTCATTAAGTTTATAACTTATTTATTGGTAAAGAATATCATCTCAAGTTTTAATAATTATGGGGTTGAGAATATAATAAAGGAAGTATAAGACTGTTAAAACTTGACCTGTTAAAATATACGGATCTTCAACCGGACGAGCACCAATTCATGTTAATAAAATAACAATAACTACTATTGATCAAAATATAAATTGGTTAATTGGATAATATTGAAGACCACGGGAATTTGTAATAGTAAGAGGTATAAAAGTAAAATTGCGATTGATATAACTAAAGAAATTACTCCTCGTAATTTATTAAGAATAGATCGTAAAATAGCATAAGCAAAAAGGAAGTATCATTCGGATTTAATATGTACTGGTGTAACTAAGGGGTCTGCGGGGGTAAAATTATCAGGATCTCCTAAAATATAAGGTTCTTTTAAAGGTAAAATGGCTAATACTATAAATAAAACAATAAAACCTAAAATATCTTTAAATGTAAAGTAAGAATGAAAAGGAATTTTATCAAAATTTCTATTTACACCTAAAGGATTATTTGATCCTGTTTGGTGTAAAACTAATAAATGAACTATTACAGCAGCTGCAACAATAGAGGGTAAAGCGAAATGAAAAGTGAAAAACGATTTAAAGTTGCATTATCTACTGCAAAACCTCCTCAAACTCATTGAACCAATTCATTCCTTAGGTATGGGATTGCTGAAAGTAAATTAGTAATAACCGTGGCTCCTGGAAAAGATATTTGTCCTCAAGCTAGTACATAACCTATAAAAGCTGCTGCTATAACTAAAAATAAAATTACAACCCCAACTATTCATGTGTAATAAAATTTATAAGATCCATAATATAACACTCGTCCAATGTATTTTCCATTTATTTATTTTCCAATTATTTCGAACACTACAGAATATGAAACGGTAGAGCCAGGCTGAAAAATTCAATGCCATAGCCGGGATTTGAGCCACGGATCTTCTGGTCTCCGTCCAGCCGAACTAAACCATTGACGTACTACCCTTTCATAGTGCGTCCTACACGCGGCTAGTGTGAAAGAACAATTAATTTCCATTAATTGTACCTAATAGTGGTCCGAACCATAAAGCCCGGACCTTAAAGTACTTACAGCTTAGTAAGTCGCCATTAAGGTAGTTGTCTCATGTGTTTATAACTCCTAGTGATTTACCGAGGAAAACACGAGTTAGCTGGAGAATTTAATGTCAGTATGGCACGTTGGCCATAGTAGCTCAATGATTTAGAGCGTCTGGACTGAGACCAGAAGATCCGTGGTTCAAATCCCGGCTATGGCATTGAATTTTTCAGTCTGGTTCTACCTTTCATAGTGCGTCTTTCACACGGCTAGTGTGAAAGAACAATTTCCATTACAGAAGAGTTCGAATATTGAAAACCCTAGCGAAAGCTACACAAATCACTTGAACGTTAGAAAAACTATCAGTCACTCCGAACCTTAGTGAGGCATATATAAAACCAATCTACCGTCACTTGTAATCAGTTAGTGCTTCAGTTGGAATTGGGCAGATGTTTAAATGCAATACACAAAAAAGTGCAGTTTATTCTTGAATGACACTCAGTATTTGGGGTTATTATAAAACTGGACTAAATATATAGGTAAAAGTGTTGTAATATGGATAGGTTTTTAATAAAACACCAACGATAATAATAACACTGAAG